>JAFIRS010001791.1:0-292690 GCA_018342105.1 Gonioctena quinquepunctata | reverse complement strand
TACCTTCAATCCGCAGGCACTTTTTCTTGAACACATTTTGTCTTTGACGAGGTATCAGTCTGTTTTACACGAAAAGTTTATCAGTTTGTTAAAAATTCACTTCGCGAATTCTTTTCCACGGGCCACCAGTCTATTGTCTGTTTCACGCGAACAGTGTAGCAGTTTATATTCCCACGCACAATTGTCCACTTCGCGAAAACCGGGCCACTGTCTATTTTTGGGCGTACAAAAAGGTCTATCAATTTATTTTTCTGACTATCCACTCCACGATCACTTGTTTATTTTCAAAATCTCACTTCCGACACCAATTGTAACGTAAATAAACTTAACTTGGTTTAAATAATTTATTTCACACTGAATCTACAACTTAATTTATATTACTACGCCACTGTATAGCTCGATGGTATGGGCTCGTTCAGACTGTTCACTCCCTCTTGAGGGCTCTCTATTTATCTCCGATACAGCATTCTCGATGTTTCGAATTCTTCCAGTTGGCGACGGCATGTTCCAATTGTTTCCAATATTGACCGTTGCATTACGCGGAAGAGGGACTGGATGGTTCTCGAACATCTCCGGGGATGATCTCATCGCTGTCGACGGCAACATGTGAGGCGACAGGTCCGGCCTAGGTTCGTTACAATATGGTGATTAGAGGACTTTTAATGAAAATTTTGCTAAGGCCAACCCGCTATCAACGATCGGTAATTTTTTTCTCTCGTTGGGATCCTCCACCATTCTTCATCATGAATGCTCTCACGAAATATGGTAGAGACAGGAACTCTAATAAAAATATTGCTGAGGCCAACCCGCCCCCGAGGCTCGGTAATTTTTTTCTCTCGATGGAATCCTCCATTATTCTTCATCATGAATGCTCTGACAGAATATGGTGGTGGCAGGATATCTAATAAAAATATTGCCGGCGCTATACCGTCCCCGACGCTCGGTAATTTTTTTCACTTGATGGAGTCGGGCATAAGCCTCTTTCATAAACGCTCTGACGAAATATGGTGGTGGCAGGATCTGATGATGCCAACCCGCCCCCGATGCTCGGTAATTTTTTCTCTCGATGGAATCCTCCATTATTTTTTATCATAAATGCTCTGACAAAATATGGTGATTAGAGGACTTTTAATGAAAATTTTGCTAAGGCCAACCCGCTATCAACGCTCGGTAATTTTTTCTCTCGTTGGGGTCCGCCACCATTCTTCATCATGAATGCTCTCACGAAATATGGTGAGCAGGAACTCTAATAAAAATTTGCTAGGCCAACCCGCCCCGACGCTCGGTAATTTTTTTGTTGATGTAATCGTGCATTAGCTTTCTTCATGAACGCTCTGACGACATATGGTGGTGGCAGGACCTTCAATAAAAATATTGCTGAGGCCAATCCACCCCCGACGCTCGGTCATTATTTTCTCTCGAGGGAATCCTCTATTATTCTTCATCATGAATGCTCTCACTTAATATGGTGGTGACAGGAACTCTAATAAAAATATTGCTGAGGCCAACCCGCCCCCGACGCTCGTTAATTTTTTCTTTTGATGTAATCGTGCATTAGCCTCCTGCATGAACGCTCTGACAAAATATGGCGGTTGCAGGAACTTTAATGAAAATATTGCCAACCCGCCCCCGACGCTCGGTAATTTTTTTCTATCGATGCAATCCCCCATTATTCTTCATCATGAATGCTCTGACAAAATATGACGGTGGCAGTAACTCTAATAAAAATATTGCTAAGGCCAACCCGCCCCGACGCTCGGTTATTTTTTTCGGCACCATTTGCCTGTATTATAAGTATATTCATGTACTATGAGGACTTTACTATTTAACATTATTATATATATATATATATATATATATATATATAATTCTATTTTTTGTGTTTGCTTTTTACCTTTTTCTCTTTCCTTCGTCAATTAATTACCATCTTAGGCCATCTTATTATTTTTTAATTGATATAATTCAAGAATTCTGTTTTAAGATGTGTTTGTTAAACTTCCTGAAGAGGACACAATAAAGTTTTGAAACATAGGCTATTTAATATTTGAGAACCTGCCCATCAGGACGTTTTCTGAACACAAATATAGTGTATTAACTAAATTTTGGTACAGCCTGTAAACATATCCCAAACAATCCGCAGTGAAAAAAAAAACTAAATTGAAAATAATATTGTTTTTCAAATCCCCCATATATAAACTTTTTATTTGTTTAATCATCTGAAACATTACCATATGTCCATAGGCGAAAAAAGTTCCTTTAGCTCACGCATACTCACCACTCAGTCGTTCCTCGATGGACAGCTTTTCCTGTGGCAAACTATATTCCTTCAAACTCTGCTGGTAGCGCATGTCTTGCTCCCTGGTGTGCCTCTCCAGGAGCAATATCCTCTCCGACGCCTCTTCCAACGCCGACGCTATGCTGTCTCGTTCCGCCGCCGCCATGTGCAATCGCCTTTCAAGCTCTTTATTTTTTTCCGTCGTGAAGTCCAGTTCGTCTCTAAGGCCGTTCACGCTGCTCATGTGTTCCTGAAAAATGGAAAAAGATGGTCGTTTATTAACATTTCTACGAAGGCGTAGAAGGGCCAACAACAAAATATTTTTCAAAAACATTTGGAATTGCCACTTTGAACTGACGATTGTCACTTTGAAGTGACAATTGTCACTTTGAACTGAAACGAAGTGACAATTCTCACTTACAAAAACATTTGGAATTGCCGCTTTGAACTGACAATTGTCAGTTTGAAGTGACAAATGTCAATTCAAAGTGACAATTGTCAGTTCAAAGTGATAATTGTCAGTTCAAAGTGAAATTGTCAGTTAAAAGGACAATTGCCATTCAAATTGACAATTGTCACTTCAAAGTGGCAATTTCAGATGTTTTTAAAAGTGACAATTGTCACTTCGAAGTGACAATTGTCACTTCAAAGTGACAATTGTCGGTTCAATTAGCTGCCTACCAATAAGTACAGGGTGATTCAAAAGTACTTTGACAAACTTCAGGAGGTGATTCCTCACAATATTCTAATATGAATTGTCCAAATGAATATATGTCCGGAAACGCTTCGTTTCCAAGATACAGCGTGTTAAAGTTTTATTTTTATTTTAAATAACTTTCGAAATACTGACCTTGATTAAACGAAAATTGGTATTGAGAGGTTTTTGGAGGTGTCGAATTCGAATCTGATTTATTATTGCTCTCACTCGTAGGGGGCGCCACCTACACGTCTTTTTATTTTTTGAAGATTCATAACTTTTGTGAGCGTACTTCTAGCACATTTTTCAGTAAAAAAATAAATTTCGCCATCATATCTACGCAAAAAAGCTACCCTTGTTCCAAGTCGCTATAAGCAACCGTTTTCTAGATATTTGGACTTGAAAATTTCAAGTCGATTATTTGATAATCGATGCGTGTTGAAGTTATTACCATTATTTTGCATTTTTCACAAGAATGCTTAGGAAATGAATTTGACGTTTAAGTGAGTAGTTTTGGTAATTACATATTTTATGACAGTTAAACGTTTTGTTTTTTGTTGAAGTTTCTGTAAGTTTCAAAACACTAATTTTGAAAAAATGGATTATTTAAACAATAATGCTCATGTAGCCGATAAGCATTTCGTTTATGGCCTTGCGGATGGCAATGCGCGAGAAGCAAGATGTATTTACCAGGAGCGATTTCCTAATCCATACCATATTCTTTTGCCACGAGACATTCCCCAACGCATTACTATGTGTCAGTGGTTTTTGAGAAATTTGGCTGGAAATCCTCAATTTTTAAAATATGTACTCTACACGGACGAGGCAAACTTCTCCCGAAATGCTATCACAAACGTTCAGAACAACCATGTTTGGGCTCTGGAAAATCCACACGCAGTTAGTGAAAGACATTATCAGTATTAATTTTCTGTAAATATATGGGCGGCAATAATCCCCTTATACTGTCATCCCGTTTTTTCGTTATCCCGTTATTCCCGTTATCCCATTATTCCGTTATCCCGTTTTCCTGTTATCCAATTTTTTCTTTATCCTGTTATCCCGTTTTCCCCTTATCTTGTCATCCCTTTTTCTTATCCGTTATCCCGTTATCCTGTTATCCCGTTTTTTCTTTATCCCGTTATCCTTTTCCCGTTATTCCCTTATCCTGTCATCCCGTTTTTTCGTTATCCCGTTATCCAATTATTCCGTTTTCCTGTTATCCCATTTTTTCTTTATCCCGTTATCCCGTATTCCCCTTATCCTGTCATCCCGTTTTCCCGTTTTTTCGTTATCCCGTTATTCCCGTTATCCCGTTTTCCTGTTATCCCGTTTTATCTATGAAATAAAAAAAATAAAAAATAGGGGTTGATCGTAGAAGGGTGAAAATTAAGAGTAATATGAATTTTTTAAATTTAAATCATGACAAAATAAAAATAAAAATCTTGCCAAAAAAAATAGGGGTTATCGTAGAAGAGTGAAAATTTAGGGTTGTATGTATTTTTAATGCTGTATCATAAAAAAATAAAAAACTATTTTTTTTTCCAAAAAATAAAAAATAAATTAAGGGGTGGACCACCCTTAACATTTAGGGGGATGATTTGTGAATCTAAACCATCCAGGGCGCCACCCAAACGCATACAAAAAAAAATTCATTCAAATCGGTCCAGCCGTTTATGATACCGACTGCAGCGTCATCTGCCGGGCTGATTTGTGGATCTAAACCATCCAGGGCGCCACCCAAACGCATACAAAAAAAAAATCATTCAAATCGGTCCAGACGTTTAGGAGGAGTTGAGTGCCACACACGTACAGTAGAATTATATATATAAAGATATCAATCATATAAAAGTAACACATTTAAAAAACCCGCTTTATCTCAATCGGTAACTGAAGATAAATCTGTTTTACCAATTGTACTAACTTAGTTCCGCCAGTTGCGAGATATGTCGCCACTGTCTAAACGTGGTGCCAACTTTTTCTGCAGGTTTGACAACTCTCTTTATTTTCAGTTTCTCTATGCTAACCTGTTTCGTATCCTTACAAATGCAAGTAACAACTCACCTGCAAATTACTCTTCCCCAAAGTCAACTGTTCCCTATACCCCTCCACTTCTCTGAGCATCTGCTGCTCCTTCTGCGCCGCCTCTTTGAGCTGCGTCGTCAGTCTGGCGTTCTGAGCGGTCAGCTCTGCCACCAGACCGCTCTTCTCCCTCTCCCATTGCTTGATGAGGTTATCTTTGGTGGCAAGTTTCGACGTGAGTTCGACCACGTCGTTCTGTAGCTCGACTACACGATTGTCGAGTTCGGATTCCCTTGAGTTGAGCTTGCGCCGCAGGAGGTGGCGGTCCTGTTCGACGGTCTGAAACCAAAAACATAAAGTCGGTATTTTTCTTCGAATTCACTTGAGAAAAAAATGGTATCTAGGTTCGCATGGAGCACTATTCGCTGTGTGCAAGACCTGGTAATGCCCTCTAGTGACTCGATAGCTGAAGTTTTCCTGTTTTATTTCCAATATTCACTATGTAACAATTTCAATTTTTTAACAATCTCTAAATAATCTACCACGATGTAACAATTTTGTGCTCACTGCTAGTTCCAGATGAATCGGAGTTTTTTTCTGTGAAAGAAAAAGTAAGTGAATGATAAAAATATGTGTATTGATACGATAGTTCACTGCATTCGGAGATTATCCATGTAAAGTTATGACATTGCCTACATGATATTTTGAATATCATAAAATAATGCTACATCTGTGTACTTTTAGGTACGGCAAGTAATGTACTTGCTCGTTAGTTTATTGAGGTCGCAGGTTCATAAGGTCTTGAGAACATGAAAAAGTGAGGGAGCCAACTAGTTTAACAAATTGTACCCATATAACCCTGGCTAGCTTTAACCTGACGGGAAACCACTAAATAACATCAGAATCAACGCAAAACTATTTAATGAAATTCTCATTTAACAAATTTAAAAAAAGTACCCATATAACCCTGGCTAGCTTTAACCTGACGGGAAACCACTAAATAACATCAGAATCAACGCAAAACTATTTAATGAAATTCTCAAATAATATAATAATCAGAAAAGGAATGAGGTTCACAATTGTACCTGAATATGGGATCCCACTTTTACCCTTGCAAGGATGTAAGAACGTTGAACGGTCCCTAAATAATACAAACACGTTCAACACTCTCTAACACGTATAATTGTCCACAAAATATTGGGTATTGCTTATACAAAACAAGTAACGATGTTTACTCTTAGTAATTCAACTGCATTACATTTAACATTAGTTCACATGTAAGGCCAATTGCTTTTGTAACCAAAACCACTTCGTGAAAATTAAAACACAAATTGAAAATCCTCTGCGAGGTAGGTACGAGTAAGATGTCTAAAGTATAGTATTTCTAATCCCAATTGGACCGACATAAAAAGTTTCGAGAAGGAATTCTCTTCCACACGACAGAACTTTTTTATGATTGTACCAGGAATGCTTTGAAAGTAAAAACACTGGTATATAAATTTGCCGGGCAGAGCATATGAACACTCCTCGTAGTGCTCTTATTTTTATTGCCGTTCCAATTGGGATTAGAATAACTTTACGAGGTACTTTGTTCTGATAGAATGCCGTGTTTGATAGACAACTCGGAAAGACATCAACAGTATCTCTGTCCTCTGTTCATAAGGCTGATTGATCAGTTTACAACACCGTCCACTCGTTCCCGAACTCGCTTTAAGTCGCTATTTGATTTCCTTCACCGGCTAACACCGTCCCACGGAACTTGGTTCATACTTTAACTATCCACTTCTAAACGATCAAATATAAAACGGAAAACATCTCAAATATTTACCGAATGAAAACCTCACGTCTGGGAATTAGAGATTGACATATCGTGGAATAACAACACTTATCTATTTGCTGCAGTTTTTGTGTTGCAGTTGGAAATGTATAAAATTTACACGTACTTACTATTTTTGCAATCGACTACACAGCAATAGCGAGGACTCATTGTTATTATATGCATGATTGTTGTTATACTACCCAACCGTGACCGTTGCCACTACGATAATAATAATGTTCCTTCGTATTGTACAATATTTTCAAGGGATTTGTGAATAAACGGGGAAACCTCAGAAACTAAAAGTTTTCAGCTTGTGCTTGTGATTACCAGGATCATTACCTACTTCTGCCACCATGGGCGCTGTCATAGTTTCATCTATCCCCTCCAGCCTAATGCACACAGCGAATAAGGAACCACATGTAAATAAAATGGAATACTCGCAAAATGTTGGGTAATTTATTGATTTTTTTTTGTATAATCCTGCGATACGCTAATGAGTAGAGTTGCCGAACGTTAGAGAGTAGGCGAAACGTTAATACTTACAAGTCAACGTGAACGCAGTTGTATTTTGCAGGTTAGAGTACGAATGATCCAAATTCGGTGTGGATTGTATCGGTTGTAAGCTAATTCGGTGGATTTATACGATTCAAGTATTTTTTTACGTTGCAGAGACCCTGTGATAAGATTATCACATATGGTGTAGTCACATTTTTAGTGCAGTTCAGTGACGAAGAGTGTTTTTTACTAGGCCACAGATAATTTGCAGTGAATCGTCCTGTCGCAGTTAATGAAGATGTCCTAAGCCTACTAAATGAAGATACCTAAGTTACCTACAATGAGTTTCAATAACCTCTTATTACGGAACTCGGTGGCTGATTTGAAATTTGAATGAAAATGTTGAGATAAAGTACTCAATTATTTCAATTAGTGCATGTGGAGAAATTGGAAAAAATCATATTTCCATGGCCCACTAAAGTCCATTTAATGAGTGCAAATTTCAAGATCGACTATAAAGATTTTTTTTCACCGAAATAGTGGATCCCGTATTCGATTCTGACATGTCTCGATACACACTTTGAGTATGCTTGCGCTCATATACACAACAGCGAATTTTCAAACTTTAGATTTGTCAACCGACACTATTCACAAGACGGTGATGGGTACTTGAAAAGTAGTAACCCCATTCAATGAAATGAAATACTCAATTATCTTCGTAACCCTTACAGGTGGGTTGCACCATTTCTCCAACAGAAGTGCAAACACTATTATTTGGTCTCCTTATCTGATAACTTGAGTTAAATCAAATAACGACAACAGTTAACAATTTGAAAATTGGAGTACAAGGAAAACTAATAAATGTAGATTACACTAATATTTTGTTCATAATCAAATATCAAACAAAGCATTACTAGAAAATAATTTTTGTCATTTGGCAGAAACATTCAATGGGTGTTTGGTAAACGAGGAAATGATATGACCTCGTATAGGGTTTTGTTTAAATAGACACTTTAGTTTACTTGGTTGAGATGTTGTTACCAAGTTTGTGAAGGGCTATACTGGGTGTGAATAAGAATCGTCCTCCCAATATATAGATTTTTAGAGACCTGGAATCGTTCAAATTGTGTACCTTGCCAATCTAGTTAAGGATACTATGCAAATAATTGAAACACTTATAAAAACAAACAAACGATAATAATTTAAAAAAATACTTCGTTACAACAATTAAACATACTGTACTTCAGTATTTCCAGTTCCAAATCATGCAATACAATCTGGATAATAATTGTTATACAACTGATCGTAATTTGTACGAATATTCTCAAGTCCCGGTATAGAAGAACTGAGTTCTCATTAATGTATCAATAAAAATGATTTTTTTTTGGTCAACAATTTTTCAAATGAAATAATCTGAAAAAAAACGTTATAAAGTAAATTCAGTTTTTCTTTCAACCACACTGTATATCCAAACTTTTATGAAGTTAACAATCTGAAAACATAAGGAAACTATAATTGATGAACAAGTATCATTCTAAATCAAAAATTAAATTTTTTAAAATATCTGAAACTTATAAGAGAAAATAAAACAATAATGAAAAAACAATATTTGTTGAATGAGGAACGAAACTGGATGGATGATTCATAAATTTTGGTAATTGTTTACTCACACTGAATATAAAACTATTTTGATTCAATAATAAAGTTGTGAAATAATTCTAAATATAGATTCGCATTAACAACAAAATCTCAACCTATTTCGAAATGTACTCCGCAGTGATGGAAATCTTGTTTTTATTAATACTACAAATAACTGGAGGTTCTATGTAGTAGTTCAAAGTTCAAATCTAATTTAATATATGATTTGACAAAACAACAAATGACCATACTCGAATATGTGGTTAAAATTTCAATTTAAAAAAAAATTCACTTTCGTTAGAGATTTCATAGAAAATCGAATACGCTACTAATTTAATAATGGTTGGAAGAGATCTAATATGCCAAATTGATACACAACACAAAAAAAAGCTTACAGATTCTGGATTTCCCACAAAATATTTTCATCATGCGATTTCTAAATTCTGATTATTAATTATTAATTTCTTTAATATTTTCGTTGGACATTATTTTTAATAATTATTTTCAGTAATTAAATACCGACTTTTCTCTAGATAAAACATTTTCTTGTTCCGCTATTTTTATAAGATTTTTAAATACACATTTCAATTACTTATATTCGACCGTTAAGATTGAATTCTAAAATGACTACATCGAATATTAGTACTCTGGATAGTTGGTACTTCGAATTGTGTACTGAGTTATGTGAGACGAGTGAATGAGATTGAATTTATATTTTTCTGGCAGTGATTTTCATGGTGTTTCTGTCAAAATGAATAAAAATACATATTCTAATGCAAAATATGTCCTTTTCACCATTTTTGTATCTATCGGGAAAATCACAAATTTTGAACGACCCTGTATAGTGGAGAACTAATTCTTTTAGACATAACTAATGCACAGAACATTGGTACACTTCACCCAAAATTTCAGCTTTGTACGAGTCCAAATACCGCAGTAATAAACATTTAATTGAAGCTATGTTTTGCACAAAAAATGAGGAAATCAATGAATTTCTCGAACACCGCTTGAGATAAGTATAGGAAAGTATTATACAAAAATGACGGCAAAGCAAAAAATGCAATAATCTACAGGGTGTCTCATTTAAAATATCCACGTTGTTGCTACTTTTCAATTAAAGCGGCAACGCCGCAGTGCTGAAAATATTTTATATCGATAGAGCAGAACTAATTACCCAAGAAACCAAATTTTCTGAATTATCCTGTGTCCCATTCTGCAAAAACATCTAATAGGCCATCGAGTTTGGTATATCAAGTTCAATCCTTCTCTACTATACAGTTTTTTTTTTAGTTTTTTGGACTGGAGCTACGCCAATAAGCCAGACCTTCGTCTCGGTAGCACTCATAATCTACCAGTTTGATGACAAACTCAATTCATATTTAAATACAAATATAATATACCAATATATACACATATATTCATACATACAGTGCTTCTCAAAAGTCCCTCCCCTCTTATTTTTGGAACGATTATACATAAACAAGTGAAATTTGAAAACTGAATATTAAAGGTTGTAAACTTCCCTACTAGTGATGATAGATGACGAAATCGTCAAAGATGACGTCACAAGGCCATTGTGACCAATAATTTTAAATGGAACCCTACGGCAAGCGACACCTCTTTTAAAAGGTATCGAAAAAACCTATTCAATGATACTAATTTTGTTTGTGTTTATGGCAGTTTTAATGGCTCATTAGTAAACATTAAAATTTAAATTCCATTCAGTATGATATTAATTACAGATTTAAGAATTAGTATCTACTTAAAGAAATTGATCGAAGTGACCTCCATTTTCTTCCTGACAGTGAAATATCCTATTTTTAAACTCTTCTCGTACTTTTGCAAATGTGTCTGCGGAAACAGCCTCACATTCTGCAACAATACGTTGTTTTAAAACGTCAATATTGTCAGGTTCAGTGGCGTAAACCTTCGATTTGAAGTACCCCCACAGAAAAAAATCCAAAGGTGTGAGGTCCGGTGATCGAGCTGGCCATACCGTTGAACCTCGTCGTCCAATCCATCTACCACGATACTCCTCATCCAAATACCGTCTTACTGCACCGTAATAGTGTGGAGGAGCACCATCCTGTTGGAATGTTTTTTCCAAATTGCCGAATTCATCTGGATTATCTTCCAAAATTTCAAGGATTAACGGTTCTATTGCGTTTTGCAACAGCTCCAGATAAACCTCACCAGTTAAATTAGTATTTAAAAAAAGAGACCCAACAATGTGGTTTCCCAGGATACCTGCCCAAACTGGGGAAATTGGGTATGTGTTTCACGAAACAGGCGAGGATTTGCGTCACTCCAATACCTCACATTCTGTGTATTTACTTTTCCATTTAGATGGAAAGTACTTTCGTCACTAAAACAATTTTTTTTTGACATAGTCTGGCTGTTGGTTAATTTTGGTTTACATATTGTCACAAAATTCTAGTCTTCGGTCTGGGTCGTCGTCTGAGAGTTGATGAACCATTTTTAATTTGTATGGATGAAATTTGTTTTTTTTTTCAACACCCTGTGTACTGTACTCCGACTGACTTCACAGGTAGATGCAACGTGAGTTGTTGAAGAAGTAGGATTAACTATTACTTCTGCCAGTATATCAATTTTTTTCTCATCAGAAATTTGTGGTCTGCCAGATCGTTTCGCATCATTAATACTACCCGTTGTTTCAAACTTACGAAGGAGCTCCCTTAAATAAGTCCTCGAAACGGGGCGATGGGGTAACCTATCATTAAAAATGCGTTCTGCTGCATGAATATTTTGTCCAGTTTCACCAAGAATTAGGATCGCTGCTACTTTATCACCTAAATCACGTACCATTTCGCTTCTTGGAGCACTTAAACGTTCGGCTCACAACAGTTTAACAAATTATTAAAATGTACAAAAATATTAAAAGTACCAAAAGCTGCTAAAACAGTTAAACGTTCGATCAACAATACACAAATTATTAAATGTACAAAAACTTGGACAATTACAAAAACGTCGAATTAGGGAGACTAACAAAAACGTCAGCTTATTTGACAACTATCCAGAGGCGGAGCTTGAATTTAGAATTTGAGTATTAACTGATTTAATTCATCACAGCTTTGCGTTTTTTAAAAGCGAGTTGCCAAAACTGCCATAAACACAAACAAAATTAGTATCATTGAATAGGTTTTTTCGATACCTTTTAAAAGAGGTGTCGCTTGCCGTAGAGTTCCATTTAAAATTATTGGTCACAATGGCCTTGTGACGTCATCTTTGACGATTTCGTCATCTATCATCACTAGTAGGGACGTTTACAACCTTTAATATTCAGTTTCCAAATTTCACTTGTTACATTAACATTAAGAGGGGGGGAGGGGACTTTTGAGAAGCACTGTATATAGATAAATAGTTAGATGTTCAGTTTATATTTCAATGAGATAAAATTGTCTTCAACTTTTTTTTTTCTTTTTTTTTAATATAAAGTTAAAATTAGACAAATTTCGTGACAGTTTTTTAGCGCAAACCGAAAGTTATGTAGGAAGAAAATACAAAATACAGAGATTCACCGGTAAACCGTATTATTGAACTTGCATAAGATTTCTCCATTATTTCATAATAGTTACTCGATGAAGTAAATGGCCCAAAACAAATGTAGACACAACAAATGAATAAGCGATGAAAGCTTTCATTAGAACGGTCACGTTGTACGTGACACATTTCACCTTTTCCGGTAAAGCTACTGCACCACCCACCAAATAGCGGAAGTGGAACACAAGTAGATCTCAAACGCATTCAAATAAAAATTTCACATGCACACGACGGGCTGCACCCTCTTCTGACATAGGATACCAAAATAAAATATCTACAGTTTCCTTTTCCTTCTTGTTATGACATTGTTTCAGCTGCAGCTGTTCGTGGGTGAAATACCCAGTTTCCTGTTGTTACTGTTTTCCGAGCTGAATTTGATGAAAATGTGTACTTTTGAGACGTTTCTATATAAATATTTTATTATTGGTGATTGATACCATAATATGGTATAATAGGCTGGGGAGGAAAAATAAAACGAAGGCGAGACTCCTGGAAGTCTTACAAAAACACATACTGAGAATCATTTTTAGACTAGGAGGAATCGGCACATGAGTATATTCTTTATTAAAATACAAATAAAAAAGGTCCCATGACTTTTCACGATAAAGTTAATATTTTTAGAGATATGAATTTTTAAAGGTTCAAAAAATCTCATATTTGGGTACTTTTGACCCATGAAAAATATATTAAAAAAAAATCGAAATAATTTTTTTTTAATTCTTTATACAATAGTTAATAACATTCTTAATAGAGATTTAAAAAAATGTCATTGTTTATACCTGTTTTTTTATTGTTAATTTCGCGCGCTCACAAGTATGCGTCGTACCCGGTTTGTGAAATTTTTTCCTGCTTTACACGCATTTACGGGTTGTGATACGACTAGTAAAATTGGCACACATAAAAAGCTTTAGAAATGATGAAAGTAAAAGAAAATCGTGATGCTTTAGTCCCTCTTGGCAATGGCTTGGATTTAAGTACTAAGGAGTTGAAAGGCTTAGAAACATTGTATTTAAATATTTTGGGTAAAAAAGGTAACACCGCGGATGAAGCTAGACAAAGTATTTTTTCTCGTTGCTTTGGCACTACTATTAATTTATCGAAAATTCCGTGCACATCAGATGCCTTGCATTTGCATGCACTTAGAGCTTCTGCTCAAACATACATTTGGAAAAAAGCGTTGAATCCCCAATATAAAACATTAGATTTTACGAATTTCGGATACAAACTGGAGAATAGTACTTTGCTACCTTTATTTATGAACAAAAGCCCATTTCCAACTGATCTTAAAAAACCGTGCAATTGTAAGAAAGCCTTAAAACCAAAGCTTAAAAATTGGAGAATAGTACTTTGCTACCTTTATTTATACTTCTATGTGGCTGTGATTCAGAAGACTGTAAGAATATAATATATAAAATGATATTGATAATAAATAAATACCTTTTTTAAATCTTGTTTTATTATTTCATACTTCTACATCTATAACCTTCGTTTGAAGAAGTTATTCAATGTAATTACTTTCTGTTTTAATGACAAAAAATAATATAAACTGATAAAAAGTAATTTTAATTACATGTTCCGATTCATGCTTAAATAACGTTTGTAAAATTGATTCCAGAAAAAATTTGTCAAAACAAATTGTAGACAATTTAATTGTTAATAACATTGCTCTCTTTAACAATCTTAAAAAGTTAATAGTTTTAAGATAAATGATAAATAATGATTCAGGAAACAGAGAGGCCGATGCAGCGCATGAGTCAGAGAGAGACGGCGATACTTAAAGGTAAGCGATGCATACTTGTGAGCGCGCGAAATTGATAATTAAAAAACAGGTATAATCAATGAATTATTTTTAAATCTCTATTAAGAATGTTATTAACTATTGTATAAAGAATTAAAAAAAAATATTATTTCGTTTTTTTTTTTAATATATTTTTCATGGGTCAAAAGTACCCAAATATGATATTTTTTGAACCTTTAAAAATTCATATCTCTAAAAATATTAACTTTATCGTGAAAAGTCATAGGACCTTTTTTATTTGTATTTGAAAAATAAAAATAACAATTCCTTGCAATTGTTTAAACAATTTCGGTTTAAACAATATGGCACGGGGTTGCCCCATGGCAACATACATTTGTATCATCAGTAGGGCAATTTGAAGAGGATCGCATAAAAAAATTGAGGTGGAATAGTTTTCGGTACTCATGCGCCGATTCCTCCTAGTCTATTTAAAAAAACCACCAACCACTATATTTTTCTGACCTTTTATTAAGTGATGCGCAAATTTCAATTTTTATTACAATCTTTCATTTAGTTTCACTTGTTAGTTGGTTAGTTAGTTCGTTCGTTTGTTAGTTTGGGTCAAATTTGGCAGGTGTTCATAATTCCGGTGACAATGCATTATGGGGTTTTTGTTAGAGAAAAAAACAAAATGGAGACTCCAAGATGGCGGACGAGATTTGTAATTATGGTCCGATTTTATTCAAAATTGGTACGTGGAGGTTTTCGAGGTAGGAGATTATAAATTTTTTGTCGAAATTCCTAAATTCAAGATGACGGACGAGTTTTGTGATTATAATCCAATTCGATTCAAAATTGGTTGCATGGGTTTTCGGGGTTGGAAATTATGAATTTTTTGTCAAAATTCATAAATTCAAGATGGCGGACGAGTTTTGTGATGATGGTCCGATTCGATTCAAAATTGGTATGTGGGGGTTTTCGGGGTGGGGATTATGAAATTTTTGTCAAAATTCATAAATTCAAGATGGTTGGAGGACGAGTTTTGTGATTATGGTCCAATTCGAGTCAAAATTGGTATGCGGAGGTTTTCGAGGTCAAAGTTTATGAATTTTTTGTCAAAATTTATGAATTCAAGATGGCGGCCCCAAGATGCAAAACGAGTTTTATAATTATGGTAATATTTTATTCAAAATTGGTATGTGGCGGTTTTCAGGTTCGGAGATTATGAATTTTTTGTCAAAATCTATAAATTCAAGATGGCGACTTCAGGATGGTGGATGAGTTTTGTGATTATGGTCAGATTCTATTCAAAATTGGTGTGTGGACGTTTTTGGGGTTGGAAATCATGATTTCTTTCAGCTCAAAACTTAGAGGGAAGAGACCTTGTAATAACGATGCTCTATTAGAAATGAACATATTTTAAGGCAAACTAACTAAAAAGCAAAAAATAATATACCTATTAAAAACCAAGCTTTAATTTAAGCCATGTACTAAAACGTATACAATAAGTTCAAGTCATCGCTGACAATGATTTAATTATTTTTTGTTGTTGTTGAATTATTTGGTTTTAAACAGCTTGTCGCACGAATAGTAATAAAATTAATACGTCGACAAGTTGTTACTTACCAACCAGTCATTGTCCAATGAAATTAATTGGTACCTACTCTTATGAACACTTTGCGCGACAAGGTTTTTGAAAACAAATAATTCAACAAAAAATAATCAAATCATTGTCAGCGATGACGTAAACTTATTTTAGGCGTTTTAGTACACGGCTTTAATAAAAGCTTGTCTTTGAAAAGGTTTTTTATTAGTTATTTTATTATATATGCTTATGATTTAGACGACATATAGAACGCGCATGTGCATAGATACCTATTTAACAAATGACATGAAAAATTATTCTTTTTCACTTTTGTGTTTCTGAAAAAATAAGTTAATAACTCTTATTGATATGACCGAAAACTAGGATTGAGACTGATTGTAAATTGACCTTTAATTTATACAAATTCGAAAATCTTCATCTGCTAAAGTTAAAATGGAAGACATGGTGCAAGGTTACAATTCAATCGTGATATAAGATCGTTACATAAAAATGCAGTGCAAAATTGCAAGTAGAAAGCTACTATTAACGAGTGATGGTGAAGTAACCGAATTAATAGTAATTGTTACAGATTTCATGATATGAATCTTTTCGTTCGACAACAAAATTACTTCCAACTGAATAACACATGCAGTTAGATCATTCAAAATGTATTTTGACCACATGTCAACTGTCAGCTTTCCAGTAATTTTGAGTCGCAGATGGCTGCTAGAGAGGATATAGTTCGCCATTAAATTTCACAATCATTTTCCTGAACGAATATTATTTTCATAAATCACAGATCATATTTACTGTTTCACTTTTTGCGCAATTGTCAGGATACTAGGACAAAATATTGATTAATTGCAAGTGTCGAAAAATGCAATATTAGAACCAACACGGTGGTTAAGAAATATTTGACTAAAGATGGAAAGCACTATATTCCTTTTCTTGACATGTTTTTTGGGTAACCTTCCACAGTCTGAAAATGAAAATATAATCAGTAAAATCTGTACAAGTGTAGAAAGGGCAAACTAATTAGTTCACCCCGATAAGTTATTGCGTTCACCAAATTATATTTCCTATAGAAAAATGATTCAATTAGTCAATAACTTGTCGTTTTCTGAATTTTTTTTTAATTCAAAAGATACTTCTCTATATAGTTTTTGATTGACGTTTCGGGGACTATATCTGCCCCCGTTCTCAAAATCTTCTAAATCTCCTTTAATTGTTTTAATAATTTGGATTTTTTCTTGCAGTCTTTTTCGCTTTTTCAACTGACGGATGTATAGATTTACCTGATTATATTTTCATTTTCAGACTGTGGAAGGTTACCCAAAAAACATGTCAAGAAAGTTGTTCTTCCACAAAAAACCACATTCATTCAACACTATATTTCATTCGTACAATAATTTTTCATGAGAAGTTTTCCTGTTATAATTGAAGAAAGGTATTATGTAGGATCTCGTAGATTCTTTCAGAAATAATGTTATCGGTTTAACTAAACGTATATTACTTTCTTATGGCTGGCAAAAGTGACATAATATAGATAGATAGAAAGATTATTCATTGTCTTATTTTCTGTTGTACAATAGATTAGACATTGTCAAAAAATAGATACAAAAAAGTACATATACAGGACAAATAGTTGTTTACATAACATTTCCAGACATATATACAGGATACAATAGTAATTGTCTAGATAAATATACATACAGGACAGGAAATAATTATTTACATAAGATTTCCAGACATTTGCAAAATACATAATAATAATATAAAAAAAATGAATAGCATTTAAAGATTGCTAGACGAATGCATTTTCTAGGTGTTATCAAGGTAACTTTCAAACTCTTTCAAATTATAAAAACACTCGTCATGAAGGATCTTCTTTAACCTTCTCTTAAATATAGCATATGATTCGCTATCCTTAACGATAGCCGGAAGTTTATTGTAATATCGAATGCCAGCATTGTTGGGAGCTTTTTTTCCTGAACGAATGATTTATTCTCCCTATAAAGAAATTATTTTTATGTCTTGTATCGTAATTATGGATGTCACTATTTTTCATTAGTTTATCTTTATTGATATACCGGGTGTCCCAGTATACCTGTTCCAATGGATTATCTCAGCCATTTCGAAAGATAAAAATTTGAAAAGTTCATGATCTCCAATTCGTTCAAGGAAACTTCAACTGAGAAAAACGAAAATTGAAAGTTACTTCCGGTTCGACTATCACACTTTGTATTTTACATTTGATTTGATGGAGAAAACGTCAATTGAAATTTCAAATTGAAAGAATTGCAGTAGGCTATGATATTTTGTGTCTTCGTCCGTAGCATTTTTTCTTTTAAATACAGTACGCTTTCTATGAAATGATCCACTTGTTGCTAAATTCGAAGCCAAGCGTGTGAAATACATAGCGCTTGGCATTCGTCTATCAGGGTATTTCTCTCTGTATGCACGTAGGGCAGCCCGACGATTATTTTCGCATTTTCCATAAATCAGTATCATATCCAATTTCTCTTGATTAGTGAAGTTATCATCATTTTCACGGTTATTCATTCTTGAATGTTGGTTTCTCTGACACGCACACAACTATTGAGAATTATTAACTGTCAAAGTTATAAACAAATGTATTCAAATGTTTCCATGGCACACTAGGGTTTTTATTTAAGAATTAATAAAGCTTCCAGTTATACTATAATTCTAATAATTTGAATGCAAAATTGTTCATGAATTATCAATTATTATTGAAGTCAAAATCAAGATTACACAAAATATCATAGCCTACTGCAATTCTTTCAATTTGAAATTTCAATTGACGTTTTCTCCATCAAATCAAATGTAAAATACAAAGTGTGATACATCGTTGGAAAGATAATTTTGAGAAGAAATGAAAAATTGCAAAAAATATACAGGGTGCTATTTGAAATAAAAAAGTCAGAGTCACTTCCGGTCAAACCGGAAGTGACTTTCAATTTTTATTCTTCTCAGTTGAAGGTTCCTTGAACGAATTGGAGATCATGAAATTTTCAAATTTTTATCTTTCGAAATGGCTGAGATAATCCATTGGAACAGGTATACTGGGCATCCGGTATATGTAACTGAGCAATTTTAGTAAGTAAATTGAAGAGACTGCTAAGATTTTATACTGCTTGAAAATTTCGCGACAAGAAGTTCTATAGGGTAGATTGAATATTAATCTTGGGATTCGTTTTTGTAAAACAAAAACTCTTTGCACATCACGTCCCTGACCCCAGATTATGACACTGTAGCTAATAGCAGAGTAAGCATAGGCATAGTATATGTTCAAAAGGGAGTTTCTGTCTAGCATGGATTTAATACGGTCAATAAGTAGAAACATTGATTAATCGTTTTGCAAACACCTGTTTCTCCCATGTAAAATTAATTGTTCCCAAGAACTTTACCGATTTAGATGTTTCAATGGTGGATCCATTGAATGAAATTTGGCATTTCAAAGGGGTTTTGTACAAACTGAAATATTCGATACATACGGTTCTTTAAGTTTATAATAAGCTTATTTCTAGAACACCAATTTTCAAATTCAACAAAGGTTTTGTCAATTTTTTTGCATACATAAATACTTCAGCTTGCGTTATATAATGAGGTAAGTCGTTGACGTATAAGAAAATTAACGGTCCAAGGACACTGCCTCGTGGGATACCAATATCAATATCATACTCTTTGGAGATGACCTCGTCAATTTTCACGTCAATTTTTCTGTTTTCTAGGGAGGAGAGAAACCAATCGTTAAGACAACCACGTACACCTATTGCGTTTAACTTTTCTGAAACAAAAGATCTGTCAACCGTGTCGAAAGCTCTTGTCAAATCAAATAAAACAGACACAACATAATTACCACTATCTAGTTGTTTATTAATATATTCGGTATAACCAACTATACTAGTTTCAGTCGAAAAACCTTGTCTGAAACCATGCTGACAATTTGTAAGTAATTTGAATGACTTCAGATAATACTCTACTCTTTTAAAACTCATAATAATGTTTTCCCTGGACGGACGCCGACTACTCCAAACTGATACAGGGTAACACAACAGTCTCATTCATAACAAAAGTCAAATTCTATTATTATTTTGGGTTATTCATGATAATGGAGAAGAACAAGTTTTAATATATGGTGCCAGTCCTAGGTGGTTATTGTCATTGTAACCACATACACTTCGTCACATGACTCAACCTCTTTTCGAGGTAATGTTACCGAGAGAATGATAAACAAGTGCACATTTCATTTTCCGTAACCAATCATCTCAAATTGAAAACATAATCGAATTAATTGATTATTTCCTTCCAATTGTTTT
Organism: Gonioctena quinquepunctata; assembly: GCA_018342105.1. Taxonomy (NCBI): domain Eukaryota; kingdom Metazoa; phylum Arthropoda; class Insecta; order Coleoptera; family Chrysomelidae; genus Gonioctena; species Gonioctena quinquepunctata. The sequence goes on along the minus strand of JAFIRS010001791.1, from coordinate 272,523 downwards.
TTGCAGAACTCTTGATGAAGAAATAGTTGCCGAAATAGTGGAAAAACATCAATATAACCCATATAATATATGATTCAATTTACCAACTGTAATATACTGATTACTTATTTATATTAGTAAAAGAATAGATTCAAAATAAATGTATATTTTGGTGGTTTTTGACAGTTACATGACATTGTATATAATCCTCATAACAACATGCCTTTTTTATCTCTCAACTAACTAGATGCATGAACACAATATTAATAATATGTGATACTATACTACACCAACATACATATTATTTAAATGGAAATTCTTCCCATTTTATCTCCGCATTCACGAAATGCAAACTCGAATTCCTCAAATACAAGAGTATGCCTAAAATGTGAATTGAACAATTTTATCTTGGAATCAAATTCGAATCATGTTGTTAATTAGCTCCCAACTTTTTCGATTGTTCCAGCGATAGTAAAAGTACTACGAATCCACCTATAGATAGTAAATACCTATGAGACTTACATAATTGTTTCCTATTATTATTTTATCGAACGCGAGTGCAATCAACCATGAATGAATACCAGGTGTACGTTCTCATTTCACGCACCAATGTAACCATTATCGACAATTATATTTATATTATAAACACACATATTTATGTTACAATCAGACCAGGAGATGAACCTGTTTTAATGGATTTACACGTGAGGGCAGACGTCGTTGACCGTTATGTCCTATTTGCTTTTTTCAGCGCCGCCTATGCGACAGAATTAGTAACTATTAATAGATATTCTATTATTTAGGTTATATTTAAAATACAAATAAAGCTAAAATTACTCAATAAAATTATTGAAATAAAATATATTTTCACTTAAAGACCACCACCAAAAATATACCTTTGCTGAAACAAAATTCTATAGATTATCGAGCATGTTTTTTTTATTATCAGTTAATTATCTTTTACGCAATCGGGATTTTTTGATTTGTTGAAAATATAAACAGGATGTTCATAAAATCAGATGTGGAATCATCTGCGACTGAAAGATTTTTTCTTTTGAGTTAGGGCCTTTTCAGAATATCTATCAGATGTAGTTCAATGTCCAGCGTGGCTTTAGCCGGGGAAGTAGTTGTTTTCTGTTAGACATTCACAAAAAATAACTTCATTTTGATCGTGTATTTTTCAATTCACAGAAAAATTTAATTAATTTTTTTTTTTTTTTTTTTTTTATTCTGATATACTTTTTAATTTGAACCAGGGATTAAAACGACACGAACTGGTTGTAATCATAACGGCTTCTGGACAAAATAGACGACAAACATGACAAGAGAAATTCTAGTTTTTGCTCTGAAAATGAAAACATGTATCAGGGCATGAACTTCTGTAAACCCATCATAGGAGTCGAACAAAGGTAAGCTTTATGCTTGATGTCCATTCATAGCAGAACCATCGACCGAATAGAATATATTTAAACGACCCAACAGACCAAACAGTCCACTACTCAGCGTTCCTGATTTCAAGTATTTCAAGAAGTTCGCAACTTGAACATGTGTAATATACCTCCATTGGCGCTTCCTGTTTGGCATACATGCAATAAATTAATAAATAAGGAAAACACCAGGTGGTTCACTTAGGATCCTCCCCTAATTCGTTTTTATCGCTTCTACACCCACTATAGAGTGGAAGGCAGCATCTCTGGTGGGTGGTGGAAAAGAAAAATATACAATGAGTGTGAAGTTTTCTAAACTTTCTTAGCCCAGTTTCTGACGTGTAGAGTCGTGATACATTAAAATTTACGGCCACTGTTGCCAGATTTACTAGACAAACTGTTATTTGCAAATATAATTCTGCTAAAATTGGAATATGGAGGTTTTAGGGATATTTTTGTTATCAATATTGTTTGAAAAATTTTTGATTTGGAATTCTTTAACAAAACCAAGAAACTGTCAATTTTTGAATTGAAACTTCTTTGGGCGCGATGAGAATAAAATTGCAATGTTTTCATGTAAGGTTTAAAGGAAACGCTTCTGGAGCAAAAAAACTGAAAATAGGTACTTGGCCAGATAGAGATAGAAAAAGAGAGAACTATATTATATACGGTGCTGAGCTTCGTTTTTTGATTAGTCGCTGTCAGCTACATAAATGATAATAAGTATCGGTGGTTCAGTGGTAAAATGCTCAAATGTTTCATAAGGTAAAAGCACCATATTCCGACGTATGCTGAATCGAGCCCTAATCCCGGCCTATTTCATAAGGCAAACTTTGTCAGTCAATTTCTCTAAACTGGCAACGAATATCTAAACGCGATCAAATGTATCCGTTATAGAATTTTTTAGATTGCGCAACAGCGCCAAAGTGATGGGGTAAGCTACTCTCGTTTGGATCTAGTTTGCATTTAATTCCGACTGGGTCTGTCTAGTTGTCACAGTGAGTGAAAAAACGTCTCCATTTTGGTAAGTAGATCGATTGAAGTGATTAAAAATATTTCGAAAATTAAAAGTTTTGTTTACCCAAGCGGGTTGCATTTTTCTTTTATGTCAAGGAAATGGTTTTAAAAATAAATTTTTATTGGTTTTGGTTTATTATTTTGACACAAACTTTAACAAATACGTTTAAAAAATACGTTGGAATAAGGGCCCGTTTTTGTTACCAGAGCTAATGTCGCCGTAATACGTCAAAATAAGGATTTTCTCCTGTTGTATTCAAATCAAATTTTAAAATCTATTTGAACTGCAATTAGAAAAAAAATATTTGTAAACTGTAAATTAGGCCTTAATATATGCTAGGAGCAAAATACGTCGTATAGATTTCTCACTAGAAAACTAAGTTTTTTATGTTAAAAGAATGTGTCCCAAGAGAATTTTTTTAAATAATAGCTGTACCCACAACAAACTTCAAATGTTCAATAAAACTAAAAAAAAATCTCCTAAAGTGGAAACATTCTTAATTTAGGTAAAAAGTAAGTTTAAAATTTTATTTTTATTTGTTTTTTTTTCAAAATAATTATTGACACAAATCTGACAGAACCTTAAAAATACGTCGGCATAAGCATCCGCTTTTTATGGTCCAGGAGGTAATTCCGCCTTAAATGGGCTCATATACCTAGATGAGTAAGTAATGTTTGAAACACTTTAATTTTAAAATATTTTGTTTGATTGTATATTGGGCCTTTGTATGTCTAAATGAATAAATAGATAAAAAATAAATGAATATGAATAATGGATAATGGATGAATGGATGAATGGATGAATGGATGAATGGATGAATGGATGAATGGATGAATGGATGAATGGATGAATGGATGAATGGATGAATGAATGAATGAATGAATGAATGAATGAATGAATGAATGAATGAATGAATGAATGAATGAATGAATGAAGGAATGAAGGAATGAACGAATGAACGAATGAACGAATGAAAGAACGATCGAACGAACGAACGAAGGAACGAAGGAACGAATGAACAAATGAATAAATAAATAAATGAATAAACATTTTGATACTTAAATACTTTTTTTTTTATTTTCAGCAAAATGGCACCTACAAAAGAGTAGACCAAGAACAAATGAACCAAGAAAAACCGCAAGCAGAAGAAACACAAATTGATAAAGAACATGAGAACGTAGCGACCGGAAAAGAACAGTTAGAAGAAAAATCAGGAAGATATTACAATGAATTCAGACAAAGCAAAAGACGAACAAATAGAAAGTGAATGCAAAAAAGACAGCGGTTATCAAAAATATGATTACGTGATTATTATATATGAAAATAAATATTTTCCTGGACAAGTTATTGACAGAGACAAAACCAAATTTTTTATTAAGGCCATGGAACGAATTGGGATACATTGGAGATGGCCAACTATTGAGGATGTCATCTGGTACGAAGAAGATGAAATTGTTTCTCGTATAAGTGCTCCTCGTCTTATAAATAAGAGAGGATTTTACTCTGTTCCTGAGATAAAAGATATGGACTAAAAGTGCAATATTCTTCTCAATGAAATACTTAGGTACACATTTCCAGTACTTATTACTCAAATACTTTTAAGTTGTTACAAATTTGTGTTTTTTTTATCATAAAAGGATTATTTTTGAATGTTGTAATATCTTTTTTTTAAAAATATATCGTTCTGCATATTTTTTTCGTATTTAATGTTTTTTTGTGTTAATTACAACCATATTTTAAATTAAAAAAAATAAAAAAATATGTGTCGGAATTAGGGACCTCTTAGGTCGGAATTAGGGTCATAGTCAAAAATTTACGTTGGAATTAGGAGATTTTGACATTTAAAGAAAAAAAATATATTAACCAAAAAAGACATTATATTATGTAAAAAAAATATATGCCTATATTTCAGAACATATCATTTCACTTTCTAAAAATGCCAAGCATGATATAACTAAATCTGTTTTCCTAATATTTGAACTCAAACTCAAAAAACCCTTAACTACGGCGGAATATTGTGCTTTTACCTTAACTAGTATAAATTGTAATGAAAATTGTTTCCATGCTATACTCGGTGTCCTGGAAATCTTAATATAACCATTGGGTTTGTTGTAGTGCGCGCGCAAGTCAATATATATATATATATATGTATGTATGTATATATATATATATATATAAAGGATGTGATTTTCTTGAACCAGGAATATATAATTGGGTTTCTTGTTTCTTGAGGGTTTGGTTCATATCAGAAATGATGATCTTTTTTCAAGTGGTAATTTTATTACATTTCCAACGTTTCGACTGTGACCACAGTCTTCTTCGGGGATTTTTTCGGGGCTACAAAAATGGTTTTGTTGGTCGGACGAAAGGTTACAAGTTTTTTTTGGACTTACCTAAGGATTAACGAATGGAACTGAATCACTATTTTGAAAAACAATGATTTGTGGTTGTTTGTCATTGTTTTTCAAAATATTGATTCGGTAAAAATTGGTTTACAAACCCTACGACACGTGTTTCGCTATACTATAGCTTTTTCAAGAGGTGATAAACTGAATTACAATTTCTGGGGTTCTATAAAATAATAGGAGCAGGAAGTCAGTTGGATATTAGGTAATTAAGTGATTATTAGACGAAATATTATGCAATATCTTGTAAATAGATATAAAAGGGGCAAATTATTCAAATTGATCTGGCCATATTGTGGGTTCTTGTCTTTATTGATCTCTAAGCATTCTAGGAAATTGAGTTTTTGGCTCTTCTTTTCTACATGCAAAAGTTCAAAGTCATTAGCAAAGCAATGCTTTTCAATCAGGAGATGGTTAGCGAAAGTTGAATTAGATTTTCTCTTAATAAAACTGTTTCAATGCTCGGATATGCGTTGCTTGAAAGTTCTACCTGTTTGTCCTATGTAAAAACTTGGCAAGTACCCAAGTTAGTTTATTACTCCAGATTTGTCAGACTTTTCAATTCGATCTTTGTTGTTTTCAATAAATTTTCCCAAAGTATTATTTGTTCTGTAAGCAATATTAATATCTTTATGTCTTAAATAATTAGAAATTTTCACTGAAGGTTAGCCGAAATAAGTAATACCTTGAAATTTGACTTTGTATTTGAATCGGTTGGATAAACTTCTTGAAATGCCTTTTTATAGAGTTTTTTCGATAGAATGCTGTCAACTGAACTTGAGTTATATCCGTTAATTGTTTAATTATATTTGAGTCTTTATTTAAATTATCTTCAGACAGAGGAACATTCACTAGAATGTGGATCATACTATTATATGCGGCTACTTTGTGTTGGTAGGGATGAGTCGGTTGTAATGTCTGTATACGAAGATTTGTGGAAAATTGAAAAATCGTGTTTATTGTTTGTTTTCGTTATGGTCAAATCTAAGGAGTTTATCGAATTATTAATTTCAATTTCTTTTGTAAATTTGATTGAGCGATGAATAACATTAATTAAGTCAAAAAATTCAATTATTAGTCTATCAGTTCCAAAAAGCAACATAAGATGTCTACGCATCTATACCAGTATAAGAAGTTTTTTTTTATCAACGGGTTGTTATGCATTTTAGTTACGAGATTATCCATGAAAATTTCCGCTAGTAACGGACTCAAATGGTTATCAAGAATAAACATTATTATTAAATTATAAATAATTTTGTGTTAAACAAACTGTAAGTAAATCCAATATCTCATCTTTGATGATCGGATTAACATGGTTTCTATCCAGAAGGTAGTATGATTGTTCGATCTGGTGGTATGCTCGGAAAGAGATTTTGAACATCGAAAGAAATACGTTTAGAATTTTTAGGAAGATGCACGTTCTCAATTTTATCAATTAATTCATATGAATTGTTCAAGCTAAATTTAGGAACAAATTTACAATTACCTACTCTTGATGGGATCTATTAATTTTAAATGAAGCTGATTACTTACAAAAACTCCAGAGTTCTTGAATTCGGGCTTCTTTGATATCTTGAAAGAAGATCCTACATGTTTTTACCAGAAAGAAGTAAAGAAATACTGAAATTAATTCAACATGTTCTTAACGACTATGAAAAAATAAGTTGCACTTTTATGGACCCTCAAATTCCAAAACTCTATTCACTTATAAAACTTCATAAAGAAAATTACCCTATCCGGCCAGTAGTATCTTTTATTACAGTACCATCAGTGAAAATCTCTGGAAAATTCATAGATCTCATCAAGAGAAATTATAAATTTATTACTAATTTAGCTTAAAGAATTGATAAAATTAAGAACATGCATCTTCATAAAAACTCTAAGCTCATTTCAACAATCTATCGAACAAAAGCAAGTCGTAAAATACTTGGAAGTCTTGATAGACTCTAAACTTTCATGGACGTATCAAATCGATAACGTTCTAAAAACGTTAGCGATACATTGTTTTGTAATCTGGCAACTTCGATCAAGAATTGATCACAATCTCTTGAAATTGTACTATTATTCATACGTTTATTCAACCATGAATAATGGGATTCTAGCCTGGGGCAACAGTTCTAGGTCTAATGAAGTTTTCATTCAACAAAAAAAGATTGTACGTAACATGATGTTCAAAATCAGGACGTTTTCCTGTCGCCAATTGTTTAAACAACTTGAGCTTTTAAAGTTCCCTTCTCTCTTCATTTATAATTGCATATTATATATATAAAATAACCCAGCTATTCTCAACCAGTCTCGTGAAAATAAGGTACACAACTTAAGGCAAAACTTCAATATCAATATACCATCCCATCGTTTGTCAACTGTGGCTAACAGTCCGATCAAATTATACAACCACTTACCCACTAGGCTTAAAATATTATCAAATGTGAACAAATTGAAATATGAAGTTCGCAAACTTTTAGTTAACGGGGTTTTTTATTCGGTTCCGGAATATATGTGTTGTAACTTGGTATAACCACCTACTCATGTACACTTTTATACAATGTCCTTTATATACTTCTTAATACACTTTTTTTTGTCTCTACACTCTGTTTTTTTATATACATTAGCATTTATTATATTATTATATACTATACTATTATATATTTGTGTTCTGTAATGATCGTTTTTCAACAGATTATTTAAAATTGACCTGACAATATCCTATACTTACGTATGTATAAGTCTGATTGGAAATAAAGAAATTGAATTGAATTGAACAATTAAACTAGTAGGTTACCTACTGGATAGAAACCATGTTAATCCGATCATCAAAGATGAGATATTGTTTAACCCAAAATTATTTTCAATTTAATAATAATTTTTATTCTTCTACTAAAGGGTTAATAAAGGATAATCCTTCAAGTCCGTTATAACCGGAAATTTTCATGGATAATCTCGAAAGTGAAATTCATAACAAACCGTTGATAAAAAACTGGTATAGATATGTACCTTCGTATAAAGATATTACAATACATAGTAATTTGACTCATCCCTACCAACACAAAGTAGCCACATAGTAGTATGATCCACAGACTCTATCAGAAGAGAATTTCAATAAAGAATTAAATATAATTAAACAAATTGCAGCCAATAACGGATATAACTCAAGTTAGTTGACAGCATTCTATCGAAAAAACTCTATAAAAAGGCAATTCAAGAAGTTTATCCAACCGATTCAAATACAAAAACAAATTTCAAGGTTATTATTTATTTCGGCAAACCTTCAGAGAAAATTTCTAATTATTTAAGACATAAAGATATTAATAGTGCTTACAGAACAAATAATACTTTGAGAAAATTTATTACAATCAACAAAGATCGAATCGAAAAGTCCTACAAATCTGGACTTGTGGTACTTGTCCAAGTCACATAGGACAAACAGGTAGAACTTTCAAGCAACGCATATCCGAGCATAGAAACAGTTTTATTAAGGGCAAATCTAATTCAACTTTCGCTAACCATCTCCTTGCTTTGCTGATGACTTTGAACTTTTGCATGTAGAAAAGAAGGGTCAAAAACTCAATCTCCCAGATTGCTTGGAGATCAATAAAGACAAGAACTCACAATATTCAATGAATGACCAGATTGATTTGAATAAGTCGCCCCTTTTAAATCTATGAATTGAATAATCGTTCGTCCAATAATCAACTTGATTACCTAATATCCAACTGACTACCTGCTACTATTATTTATATCGAACCCCAGTAATTGTAATTTAGTTTATCGCCACTTGAAAAAGCTATAGTAATAGCGAAACACATGTCGTGGGTTTGGTAAACCAATTTTTTGTGAAAATCGTAGTGCAGTGTTTTTAGTTTACCATAATTATGGATTTTCATCAAGTATTGGCAGCGTCTATTCAAAAAAGTATCAAACACTTGCTGATTTTTTTTCATCAAGGTACTGATTGTCAGCACTGATGGCTAATGATCAGTGTTGACGATCCGTAACTGATGTAGGCGTTTCACAAATGCGCTAACGGTATTGCATCAGTTTTATATAGGTCGTTTAAAAAGACGCAGTTTATGTAACATATTATGTTTTGAGCAGTAAGTCGGAAAAAAAATAAATAGTTTTCTGATATTAATAACAACTTTGCGAGTAATTAGTCATACTACGAATTCAGCTAGGAAAATTTTCGCCACAGTATTTACTAGTTCCTCGGCGAGATTTTAAGATTTGATTGAAACATGTCTGTTGTAATTAAGAATTTTGCCGGAAAGGAAATATAGGATGGAAAAATATTTTTCGTGCAATCGCACGCAAAGTGAGTATTTCGCGTTCTCAACACAGTCCGCGAAATTTAATTTCGCGGCCGTTACCCATAGCAACGGCCGCCAAACCAAACGTCACTCCCAAATTTGACATTTCCATAATACGACTTCTTCTTCGCATAAGGTGGGCTGGTTCCGAAGAACCCCACGTAGGCCTCTCTATTTGGGCCCATTGTGCGCCCACTTGTTCTGAGAAAATCGGCTGGGCATGCCGATTTCTTTGACAAAATTCAGCAACATCCTCAGCTGAATCTCCTTGACGTCCTCTGGGTTCAGAATTATGCTCCCAAGGTTGATCTCCCTTTGGTGCACCAAAGCTGGGCACTCAGTGAGGATGTGCGACGATGTCTCGTCATCTTCCAGGCACCATCTACATAGGGAATCCTATGTGAGCTACATGTGCCTTTCAGGTGATTATGTCCCGTTAGGAGCCCAGTCACAGTCTTGATGTCCCGTCTGTTAAGTGACGGATCTCTTTAGACATTTTTTTCGATGGCCCCTTTATGTGGAACTTTGATTGCCTCATGCCTGGCGCCTCTTGCCATGTTTTAAGGAACTGCTTTTGTAGCAGTTCCTCCATATTTGAGATTGCCAGGCTGCGGGGTATTCCCAAGATGGGTTGAGGTCCGACTGGGGTCTTTCCCGATCCTATCTTGGCTAATCTGTCTGCATGCTCGTTCCCGGGGACACCTGAGTGTCCCGGGACCCACATGAGGCTGACTTTGCTTGTTTTTGATAAACTTTCTATGGCGTTTCTACACTCGGACACCAGTTTGGATACAATCCTATTTGCGCCTAACGCCATAATATCAGCTTTGTGTCCGAGTACATGGCAGTGGGCCCTCGACTTTTATTGTCTAGGTTTTCCTGGACACAGGTGAGTATAGCATATACTTCAGCCTGGAACACTGAGGGAACTGAGATTTCTCTCTTTGTTCCTTCTCCGTAGACCCCTGCGCCGGACATTCCCCCAAATCTTGATCCATCTGTGTACCAGGTTGATCCATGGTTTGGGGGTCTGTCAGACGCATTGTATTTCCATTCCTCCCTTGTGCGGATGGTTATATTGGGTCCTTTTCTAAAATCCAGAACAGACGGGGTACTGTCTCTTTCCATTAATAGGACTGGACATTCTTCCTTTGCCCTGTTTCAGATAGCTGAGTGTCCATGGTCTGCCTCAGTACCGATCCATTGGCTTGCACCTTTGAGTATGTATGCAGCACGCATGGCTTCATGCTCAATGACAAGGTGCAGAGGTGGTAGTCCTAGTAGAACTTCTAGAGCTCTAGTAGGCGTGGTCCTCATGGCACCTGTTATTCCTAGACAAGCCAGTCCTTGTACTTTATCAAGTTCATTTCTGGACTTGCCCTTTGTGGTACCGGTCCACCAAATGATGGATCCGTACGTTAGTGTCGGACGAATGATCGCCGTGTATATCCAGTGTAGGGTTTTGGGTGTCAAGCCCCACGTGTTGCCGAAGGCTCTTCTGCATGCCCAGTAGGAGCAGGTAGCCTCCTTGGTTCGATTTTCAATCTGTTCGTTCCAGGTCAGCTTAGAGTCTATGATGACGCCAAGGTGTTTGGTCGACGCTTTATACGGAAGCTGTCATCCTGAGATTAGTATCTCTGGAAGAGTTCCTATTTTGCGTTTCTTGGTGGAGAGTACCAAGTACTCATTTTCCGGATTGACTCTCAGCCCACTGGCAGAACACCACTGTTCTACTTTGCCAAGAGCTGTCATAATGTTTTCTCCTAACAGGTTTACCGGTTGGTCTTGAGCCACGCTTGTGTATACAGTCCTGACTCATTCTGTTCCGTGTGAAGCTCGTTTACTACTAGGCACCATGGGGTGATAAAACTCCTCTTTGTGGACCCCCCTTGAAACCTTGGCAGCCACGGTTCTCCCGTTTAATTCTGCTGTTACCACTCGTTGTGATAGCATAGCTTTGATCCACCTAATAAGGGGGGAATCGATTCCATGCCGCGCCGCAGCGTGGCAGATAGATTCAAATGACGTATTGTCAAAATGTCCAAAATACGACGATGACAAGGATTATTTAACATTCTGTTTGTCACATCAATCTTGAAACTCGCTGTAACATTTGTCGTACTGCCGCCATGCCGTTTGGAATTTTCAGGTATCAAAACGGAAGGCGCCAAATTCACAATGCCTATGGAGGAGTGCAAGATACTAAAATATCACTATCATCATTATCAGACATATTTGCGTTTTGTCAAGAACTGTCAAAATGGTTTGTATATATTCAACCATATCATTTCCATAGCAACGCTGTGACTTTGTTAATTAAATTGAACTGCTGTCGATTTTGAAGCAATAATATATTTTTTTAATTGGTGCCCCATTTTTAACCGACGAAACTAAAAAGGAGGAGGTTCCCTAGTCGACGCATATATTTTTTTTTGATGTATGATCACGCATAACTTTTTACTGAGGCGTCCGATTCCGATAATTCTTTTTACAGTGGATAGGGTGTACTTCGAAGTTGGTCCCATTTGAATTGAAAATATAAAATCCACCCCGAAGGGTAGCAAAATGAAGGATATTGATCACTCACCCTCTGAATTCTGGTCCGTTAACCGATTCTATCAGCTATAACTTCGTACTGGGATCTTGGATTTGGATTATTCTTCTTTTATCAGATAGGGTATACCTCATAGTTGATCATATTTGGATTTAGAATGGAATTATCCACCCTTACGGGTAGAAAAATAGGGGATAATTGATTTTTCACTTGTGAACATTGGCACACATATGTAGTTGACAATGACAGATCGCTAGTGTCATTATCACAATCAATATATATGAGAGGATGGAATGACATACAAAGTAATGAAATAAAAGTAGATAATCATATTATTTAACTGGTAATAGTTGAAGTAAGGTGGGTATGTAAGTATTTTGGAAGTAATCAAAAAACAAGCAGTTAGTAATTAGTAGATTTCACCCGCAAAAAATTTAAAAATAAAAACTTTTTAACAAAAAATTAAACCGACGAAATACGGAACTGTAAAATAAAATAAACCTTCTAAGCTCCTAAACTAATGTGAGTAACTAATTTTGAGTCGGCGCCAAACAAACAATCAACGAAGATCATTAAATTACTTCAAAAAAATGATCAGAATGTCACCGCCCAACTCGATGCCATCATTTTACGCCTCACCTAATTCATTTGCTTGTTTGTTTGGCGCCGACTCAAAATTAGTTACTTACATTAGTTTAGGAGCTTAGTTATTGAGACTAAGAAGGTTTATTTTATTTTTTACTTCTCAGTTCCGTATTTCGTCGGTTTAATTTTTTGTTAAAAAGTTTTTATACTCATTTAAAACACGCCTCAGCGTGTTTAAATCGAACTTTAAAAAACGCGCGTTATTCAAAGTTACCATGGCAACATCAACAAATCGAGAAACGTGAAGTCTAAATGATAAATTTACGATTATTGATCTGACAGAAGTACCTTGTAACGTCAAATAAAATATTACTAACAACTCGTTCATTTATATGTGATACCTCTTGCTCCTCCATCCATTTGATGAACTTCTCATATTCTTTTTTATATATATCACTGGATTTTCGCGGTATTAACCGCGATTCTGCCTCACTATTCAAAAAATTGATATTAGAATAATTCATTTTTGAGCTCTGGTGACAACAAATATTGATCTTTGATAACAAATTGCAAATGAATATCTGTTTTTCTCATTTCCATGACAACGAAAGGTATACTGATGTCACATCACGAATTCAACCATTTTGCATTATTAGTTCTTATTTCTATTTTTTGTAGTAATAATACCAGTATATATGATTTCAAAGTGCACCAATAAAAAAAAAGTAGCGTAAAGTATTCGTGGATAACTGGTCTTAAAAACACTTGCTCTAAAAATCGCACGTGTTTTAAAGCCCTTTTTATCCACTTATACTTCAATATACTATATTTTCAATTATCTAGTTTGAAGATTGCACAAAAAATAGTGTGTATGCCATGACCGCGAAGCTTTTTGGCGACCTCAAGATTATCCTACCTCGGCCGCAAGCGGCACTTGTTGCATAAATAACTATCAATACGAATATAATTTGCAACTTGGAATATTAAAATAAAATATATTCAGTGTTTTACAATTGTAATGCCAACGTTTCGGCGAAAATTATCGCCTTCAGGGCTGTAACATAAAAATACATATATATTTTTTTTAATTTGCAACTTTGTCTCTGCGTACGGCTCGATGTAGACACAGTGCTTGTGAGAATTGTTCCATAAAAGAGTATTCTTCTTGCTTCCTGCTTACTTCAATTTGCTAGTTGGTCTGTACCTATATGCCAAATTCCCGAAAAGGCGGTGAACATTTTCTGAAACTGCTGCGCATTATCTTTCACAAGATAAATCATTTTGTTGAGGTTGTTATTTAAGAAATGGTAGTTGGGATCGTCTTTATGGGAGTACTTTTCGATTTTGAGGCAATTTTTGAACGATTATCCATGTTTTTTCTAGCGACTATGAGTTATGTTGATTATATTGGGCCAAAGGACCAGGAAGTGATGTCTCACAACTTGACAGTTCAATTGACGTTACCTTAAATTCGATAAATATAAAAATTTCACATTATGCAGGTGCTTGTGAAACATTTTTGAGCTAGGTTATGATCCCGAGAAAAAAAACATCTGGTTTTAATGCGTTTGTCGATGGCAGCGCTTCATTCCGAATTTAATAATATATGTTCGTCTAACGATATTTTCATGAAATCGAGCACGGTTTGAAACATAAGCTTGTATTCGATCACTGGATCGCGGCCAAGATTCTGAACTTGACTTGCGTTAGTGGTGCTTCAGAATTAGATCTGTATCAAACGGTTTAATCTTTCAACACAAGAATTAATTTCGGCAGTTTGGCGTGTCTCTGCGAATACTCTGTGTTTTTGACTGTAAATTAATCAAATTATCGATAAGTTATTCGATGGAGAAACTCGAAGCGGCAAAGAGAGTTTAAACACGATGTATAAATAAAAGGAAGATCCCAATGAATTCAGTAGACAAGAGAACACTTCATAGCAAGCAACAGTTTTTAATAATAATAATAACGTTTATTCATCCCAAGAAACAAACATGTTTATGAAGGGACAAAGATAAAACAGACAAGGAGAAACACTTCATAGCAAGCAACAGTTTTTAATAATAATAATAACGTTTATTCATCCCAAGAAACATACATGTTTATGGAGGGACAAAGATAAAATTAAACTTATTATCAAATAACAATCAAAAGATTTATAGCAGTTAAATCAGTATCAAGCGCTGAATATAAAAAAGTATTTTACAGTTGATATAAATCATAAATCATGAAGGCATTAATTGACAAAATGTTTTTCTTCACTTTTGAATTTTATGATATTAATATTTTCAATTTTTTTAGGTAACCTATTATAATAAATTATTCCACGATGATATAAAGAATTTTTTTCAAACTGGGTTTTTATTTGGAATTTTTTTAAATGATTACACTGTCTTTTGTGATATTTAGGATAATCAGAATTTACACTGCATGTGAGATTACAACGCTTATTATTATTTTTTGTGAGATGGTTAAAAATACATATTTTTAATTTGAATAACGAGTCAATGTCAAGCAGATCCCTTGGTTTATATAATTTAGATGTTTGTTCCAAGAATGGTAATTTGAAAATACATTTAATTGCTTTATTTTGAAGGGATTTCAATACAGATTTCGTTGCAGTACCCCAAATTGATATTAAATATTGGAGTTTTGAATAAATCAGACTGAAATAAATAATTTTAAATATTTAAGAGAAACAAAAGACCGCAGGATTATTCGTATTTCCGGTTGAAAATTGCGAGTGCAAATTTTACAAGGGATAGAGAAAAGAAGTTAGGGAATATACCTGCAATTTGCACAATGTTTGCAATTTTGTCCAAAGAGATATTGCTAATTAACGTTTTATGCAAATTTGAGTAATTTCTGGTCACCGGATGAGTGTGCAAATTTTTATATTTAGTCTTTACTGGATGCCACAACATACGGCAGTGCTAAAGAAATGTTTGTAATTAATGTGAATTGACGGTCTATTTTGACTGGCCTATATGTTATTGTCACCCCCTTTGACGGCCTGGCAAATTATATTACGAGCAGAAAGGTGTACAAATTCATTTGTGGTCTCCATTAATTTTCAAACTACATCAACCCCCTCGACAGCCCGGCAAATTTTGACGTTATATCAGTGATGAAGAAAATACCAATAGCAATAAGATTTTACTTATCCATCCGACAATCGGGAAAGCTCTATAATGGACACACGGCAGCTTTACTATTATTTTACAAACATCTACCAACATAAAAATGTGCATCAACTTAAAAATATCAATCATGAATACAACACACGAAATAAAAAAAAACGTACGTACTAAAAAAGACCAAGAAAACGACTGGCCTAAAATGCTACACTTATCTAGCCCCTAAACTCTATAACACACTCCCAGATAATATTAAAAATACAAAAAAATTAGAAAACTTCAAATACCACCTCAAAAGTTTCATTTTTGAAAACTCTAGAGAAATGATTCATAGAATAATAGAATAAACAGATAGTGCCCAGGTTGTATACTTATACCTATTTCATTATAACTTGTACCAATGTGAACGCCCCTTCTATATCAATTTACTTTATTTATCGGACTTGTCGATCTTAATGATTTTACTCGTTGATTTTAATTAATATAACTCATATTTAATTTCAATTCAAATTTTATCGTATTTTAATTAGTATAATTATATTTTCATCATTATTTTTACTGTGTTTTTATTATATCTATAGACGATCTTAATAATTTAACTCGTTGATTTCAATTAGTAATTAGTATAATGTTATATTTATTACCATTATTGCTTTATCTCACATTGATTTGTGTATTTATGTCACCACAGGTTAACCTTTAGTGACTTTTTCCAGTTTATTTACTTTAGCTAGATTACTTATTTACATTCCAACATGAATTCTAGTGTTTATTCTGTAATAATAACATTTCGTGAATAAACTTATATTATTATATTATTATAATAACATATCACAAGCAGAAAGGTGTACAGAGCCATTTGTAACCTCTTTGAATTTTCAAAATATATCAACTCCCATTTCATCCCCTTCGACGGTCTGGCAAATTCTGGCGTCTTATCATTGATGAAAAAAATATCGTTAACAATAATATATTACAAGCAGAAAGGTGTACAAAGCCCTTTGTGCCCTCTGCGAATTTTCAAAATATATCAACCCCCATTTCAGCCCCTTTGACGGTCTGGAAATTCTGGCGTCTTATCAGACCAATAACAATAACATATTACAAGCAGAAAGACGTACAAAGCCATTTGTGGCCTCTGTGAATTTTCAAAATATATCAACCCCCCTTTCACCCCCTTCGACGGTCTAGCAAATTCTGGTGTCTCATCAGTGATGATTGAAAAACCGATATCCATAACATACGGTGCTTCTCAAAAGTCCACTCCCCCCCTCTTATTTTTGGAACGATTATACATAAACAAGTGAAATTTGGAAACTGAATATAAAAGTTTGTAAACTTCCCTACTAGTGATGATAGATGACGAAATCGTCAAAGATGACGTCGCAAGGCCATTGTGACCAATAATTTTAAATGGAACCCTACGGCAAGCGACCCCTCTTTTAAAAGGTATCGAAAAAACCTATTCAATGATACTAAACTTTTATTGTGTTTTAATGGCGCATTAGTAAACATTGAAATTTAAATTCCATTCAGTATGATATTAATTACAGATTTAAGAATCAGTATCTACTTAAAGAAATTGCTCCATTTACTTCCTGACAGTGAAATATCCTATTTTTAAACTCTTCTCGTACTTTTACAAATGTGTCTGCGGAAACAACCTCACATTCTGCAACAATACGTTGTTTTAAAACGTCAATATTGTCAGGTTCAGTGGCGTAAACCTTCGATATAAGGTACCCCCACAGAAAAAAATCCAAAGGTGTGGGGTCCGGTGATCGAGCTGGCCATTCCGTTGAACCTCGTCGTCCAATCCATCTACCACGATACTCCTCATCCAAATACCGTCTTACTGCACCGTAATAGTGTGGAGGAGCACCATCCTCTTGGAATGTTATTTCCAAATTGCCGAGTTCATCTGGATTATCTTCCAAAATTTCAAGGATTAACGGTTCTATTGTGTTTTGCAACAGCTCCAGATAAACCTCACCAGTTAAATTAGTATAAAAAAAAGAGGCCCAACGATGTGGTTTCCCAGGATACCTGCCCAAACATTCACCTTCTGGGGAAATTGGGTATGTGTTTCACGAAACAGGTGAGGATTTGCGTCACTCCAATACCTCACATTCTGTGTATTTACTTTTCCATTTTAATAGAAAGTACTTCGTCACTAAAACAAATTGTTTTGACATAGTCTGGCTGTTGGTTAATTTTAGTTTCCATATTTTCACAAAATTCTAGTCATCGGTCTGGGTCGTCGTCTGAGAGTTGATGAACCATTTTTAATTTGTATGGATGAAATTTGTTTTTTTTCAACACCCTGTGTACTGTACTTCGACTGACTTCACAGGTAGATGCAACGTGAGTTGTTGAAGAAGTAGGATTAACTATTACTTCTGCCAGTATATCAATTTTTTTCTTATCAGAAATTTGTGGTCTGCCAGATCGTTTCGCATCACTAATACTACCCGTTGTTTCAAACTTACGAAGAAGCTCCCCTAAATGAGTCCTCGAAACGGGGCGATCGGGAAACCTCTCATTAAAAATGCGTTCTGCTGCATGAATATTTTGTCCAGTTTCACCAAGAATTAGGATCGCTGCTACTTTATCACCTAAAGCACGTACCATTTCGCTTCTTGAAGCACTCAAACGTTCGGCTCACAACAGTTTAACAAATTATTAAAATGTACAAAAATATTAAAAGTACCAAGAGCTGCTAAAACAGTTAAACATTCGATCAACAATACACAAATTATTAAATGTACAAAAACTTGGACAATTACAAAAACGTCGAATTAGGAAGACTAACAAAAACGTCAGCTTGTTTGACAACTATCCAGAGGCTGAGCTTGAATGTGGAATTTTAGTATTAACTGATTTAATTCATCACAGCTTTGCGTTTTTTAAAAGCGAGTTGCTAAAATTGCCATAAACACAAACAAAATTAGTATAATTGAATAGGTTTTTTCGATACCTTTTAAAAGAGGTGTCGATTGCCGTAGGGTTCCATTTAAAATTATTGGTCACAATGGCCTTGTGACGTCATCTTTGACGATTTCGTCATCTATCATCACTAGTAGGGAAGTTTACCACCTTTAATATTCAGTTTCCAAATTTCAATTGTTTATGTATAATCATTCCAAAAATAAGAGGGGGGGAGAGGACTTTTGAGAAGCACTGTATTTATAGAAGAACGGTGTACAAAGGCATTCGTGGCATCTGTGAATTTTGATAATATATCAACCCCCGTTTCAGCCGCTTCGACGGCCTGGCGTCTTATCAGCGATAAAGAAAAGATTAATAACAATAACATATTACAAGCAACAAAGCCATTTGTTGCCTATGTGAATTTTTAAAAATAACTCCAACACCAACACTGTCTCAAATCAAACTTATTCATCTGATCAAATTTTCACTTTTCAGTAGCAATCTCAGTGTATTCGCGTCCCTAAATATGAAAATCCATGTGAAAAAACGAAAAAAGAGGAAAGAAAATAATCGAGATTTTATGTTTCCCAGTGTACTTGTGGATGTGGCATTCACACCCGTATAAAACTACACTATTTCTTCCTCTGGCTTTTTTTTTCTATTGAAACATTGACTAGAATGCTCGTGACGGCAGTTCACAAAAAGTGTGGACATAAATGAATCAGGAAACCAAGTCCAATTAACATTCAAGGGATGTTCTCTAGCACAGAAACAGCTTCGGTTCGATGTATCATAAATCGTGTTTGTGACGTGGAACAATCTCTCACTTCCTTTTTATCGAGGACAATTAAGATTTGAAAGACACTGTCACCAATGCGGAACGTGCGTTGTATAATACCACAAACACAGAAGGATAAGATAGGGGCAACTAGACGATCGATCCCTAGAGTATATTTACAAAGTTGTTTTTGGCTGAAAATTTATTATTTTCAATTATTTTTGTATTATTTGCCCATAGGATTAAATCCGAAACCCAAAACAAAATAGAACTCAAAAATAAAATATTATACAGGGTGTTTCCTAACTACGGTATGAACATATGTCCGGAGTTGCTTCGTTTCTGAGATACAGGGCGTTGAAGTATTAAAAAAAAAGTTTTTATAAAATATCCTGAATATCCTGAAACCGATGTGGTTGAAATGTGGTACAGCTATTTGAAGTAATAAGGCAATTATTTGGCCCCAAGTAGGTCCAGGGGCGTCTCAGTGGGCACCACAGCCAACAATACTGAGAAAAAAAAGTACTTTTTTCTGTAGTATTTTATTTTTTCAGATTAAACAACTGAAAATACAACTCTTTGGTCCCTTGTGTTTTATTCATATCAAGCTTCGTTTTCGAGAAAAAAATACTTTAACTTATTCTACAAATTATCCATGGACAACATAAAATACAAACCTAAAGTAAAAAATAAACAATTTCGACCTTGTAGTAAATGAGCAAAATGTCCACCGTCTGATAAAATACACGACTGCAATCGATGTGTCATTGATTGTCTGACACGTTCAAAAATACCTGGAGTATTCCTTATGACATTGCAATTGTCACTTATTCGATTCCTCAAGTCATTCACATCTAGTATAGGGGTTTTATGAACGAGAGCCTTCAGATGACCCCATAAATAGAAATCTAGAGGATTCATATCAGGACTGCGAGCGGGCCAATGTTGAGGTCCTGCACGTCAGGGTAGGTGATGTCGAGATGCTGACGAGCAAGAACACTAAAATGAGCTGGAGCTCCGTCGTGTATGAACCACATGTTGCCTCTTACAAGTACGGGTACTTCTTCCAACAAAATGGGTAAATTATTTCGCAAAAAAGCCGTGTAGGATGGACCTGATAATCTTGCTGGTAAAAAAAAGGGTCCAATTAGGTAGTCACCAATAATTCCTACCCAAACGTTCAGCGAAAATCGTTGCCGAAAATGACTTTCTCTAATAATGTGGGGATTTTCGTCGGCCCAGAAATGGTTATTGTGAAAGTTCATAATAGAATCTCGTGAAAAATTTGCCTCGCCCGTAAATAAAATATTTGGTAAAAAATTATTATTGTGTACCATCGTATGAATCAACCACCTGCAAAACATTAATCTTCGGTGAAAATTCCTAGGCAGTAGAGCTTGGACCCGCTGTATGTGATATGGGTATAGGAGGTTTCTTTTTAGAACATTCCAAACGGTTTTTGGGCTTACTTCAAGCTGCAGTGCAATCTTCCTGGTACTATTTTCGAAGGATCTTCTTCTATCGCATCAAGTATAGCTTCTTCTAGTTCAGGCGTTGTTACAGTTTCTGGTCTTACCACTTACCACTTACATTTTTATTAAAACTTCCAGTTCCACATAATCTTGCATGTAGCGTTCTAAATGTTTTAGCACATGGAATTACTCTGTTAAGATATCTATCCTGGTAGATTCTCCGTGCTTCCTCCGCATTTCCATTTGCTAATCCATAAATAAAGTGCATGTCAGCCATTTCAGCGTTAGTAAAAGTATTCATGATGGAATCACTGCTAATTGACAACTCTGACTTTTACTGATATGACAATACTATCACTGTCAGCTGGTCTCCATAGCAGGTAACCATGATTGTAGAGTGCCTTCATTTTTTTTGTTCTCGAAAACTAAGCTAAATATGAAAAAAAAAACACAGGAGGCCAAAAAGTTGTATTTTTACCACGCTTATAAAAAACTTTTTAGAACCCACGCTTATATTCAAAGGCACTGAAAATAATTTTTTTCTCAGTATTGTTGGCTGTGGTGCCCACTGAGACGCCACTGGACCTACTTAGGGCCAAATAATTGCCTTATTACTTCAAATAGCTGTACCACATTTCAACCACATCGGTTTCAGGATATTCAGGATATTTTATAAATACCTTTTTTTTATACTTCAACGCCCTGTATCTCAGAAACGGAGCAACACCGGAAATATGTTCATAGGAACTTTTTTTTGTCAAATGACATAAATAACGAAACACCCCCTGAAGTTTCGTACCGTAGTTAGGAAACACCCTGTATACAGACAAATACAATATAACTTCATCCAATTATATATGTCACATCTATAATTTTTGAGAGGTTTGAGTCAAGTTCGAGAAAGACCACAAGCTGTCCTGATGAGTGGGAAACCATGAAACAGCTGTAGGCGGATGGTGGCTTTCTTGGACATGAAGCAAATATCTCTTTTTGATATATATATATATATATATATATATATATATATATATTTCACGACGTTCTAGCACATTTGCCATCTTCAGGTGATGTCTAGAAAATCGATTGTTTCGAACTCGACTGATATTTTCGTATTGTGCTCCTCAATTTGTAATGGTGGTTAGTCGATTGCATATATTATATATAATATATATATATATATATATATATATATATAAATATATGCAATCGACTATAACGGGATAAGGGAAAAACGGGATTACGGGAAGCGGGCAGACTCAATGATGGAACAACACATAGGAAAAATAACTATTAAAAAACCTTTTTAAAGACAAGCTTTTATTTAAGCCGTGTACTGAAACGTATAAAATATGTTGTCATCGCAGACAATGATTTAATTATTTTTTGTTGAATTATTTGGTTTCAAAAAGCTTGCCGCGTGGTTCAAAAAGCTTGTCTTTAAAAATGTTTTTATTAGTTATTTTATTTTTTGCTTTTTAGTTAGTTTGCTTTAATCTGTTTATTTCTAACAGAGCATCGTTATTACAAGATCTCTTTCCTGTAAGTTTTGAGCTGAAAGAAATCATGATCTCCGACCCCAAAAACTCCCACACACCAATATTAAATAAAATCTGACCATAATCACAAAACTCGTCCGCCATCCCGAAGTCGCCATCTTGAATTTACAGATTTTGAGTGAACATTTTGAAAAAATTGACCATAATCAGATTTTTTTAAATTTCCCCCCCAAAACCCCCACATACCAATTTTGAATCGAATCGGACCATAATCACAAAACTCGTCGTCCATCTTGGAGCCGCCATCATTTTGACAAAATATTCATAATCTCCGACACCGAAAACTCCCACATACCAATGTTGAATCAAATCGGACCATAATTACAAATCGCGTCCGCCATCTTGGACCGCCATTTTGTTTTTTTTCTCCAACAAAAGTCCAACATTGTCACCGGAATTATGAACTGCCAAATTTCAAATCAATCGGACGACTAGAAGTCGGTCAAAATACACTTGCAAGATTTGACCCAAAATAACAAACGAATGAAGGAACGAACTAATTAACAAGTGAAACTGAATAAAAGCTTGTAAAAAGACATTCTACGCGGGTAGTAAATAAATTTATAATATAATGTTGTTATAACATATTTTACTCAACGTAAAAAAAGTTATTTCTGTGACGGGAAAAAAGTTTGACATTTTATCTCTGTTGACAGGTAACAAAATAGCAATTTTTATGAAATTACTATTTTATCTGGGAAAAAAGTTAGCAGGTACTTTTTTCCCGGATGTATATACAGTAAAGGTAGATATTTAATTTTAGAATATTTTATTATACAAAAGTTACATTTCCTTGATATCAAAAGTACGATTATTAAATGTGCATTGCATGAATGACATGTTCCTTGAACTATTCGGTACAACAGTCGAATTTTCTTGTGTTGAAATTATATTTTTTTCTGCCATGGACACAACTGCCGTTGATGTACCTGGTCGCAAATCGGGTGTTATTTCAGCACTGCCACACGTTCTAAACACTTTATTAGCTATATCTGTTCTTTGTGCTACCGATTCATCAACGTACCCTTCAGCGACCGTTGATGACTTCCAACCGCCATGTTTCTTTAGTGTCATCAAGTCTCCCCCAGATTCAACAAAAAATGTAGCAGACGATCTTCGAAATGAATGACCTGTATATGAGTTAGCATTTTCAAGTTGAAGAAAATTAGCTACTGTTTCAGGTACCTTATAAAACTGATACATTTTCCATTGCGATATGCATAAAACAGGCGGCGATGCTTTGCTGCTGCTG
Organism: Gonioctena quinquepunctata; assembly: GCA_018342105.1. Lineage (NCBI taxonomy): Eukaryota > Metazoa > Arthropoda > Insecta > Coleoptera > Chrysomelidae > Gonioctena > Gonioctena quinquepunctata. Next base: position 249,122 of record JAFIRS010001791.1, on the reverse strand, counting down.
GACGAAGGGCTATGTACATTCGGTGAAATTTAAAATATTCTTCAGTAACTACAAATCTCCTGTTTACATCACTCTTAAGTTTCACAATTAATAACGTTCCGAATCTTCAATATCATCTAATGTTTCCTGGCTGATTTCACAAATTCGACAAGCTCCTGCAATCCCAAATACAACAACAACCTTGGCCATTAAATAAACTTCATCGGGAACATTATTTAAAAAATCACTAATTTGTGTACTCGTAAAAATCGCGTGTAACCTTTTCCATTTTGTTTCAGAATGAAATATTTTGAAATGTCTACATTACTTTTGGATTGTAACGTACTTTTAATCATTGAATAATTCGACCACACTGTTGTTGGCTTCTGTTGTTGTGTCAGTTCCGAAAAATAAGCCAATAACACCGACTCCGAGAAAGAACTGCATGTCTTTTTCATCTTCCATTCCATAAATCTTGAATACGCGGTTTCGAAGACTTTCCGCGATTTAGCTGGCAATAGTTTTTGTAACGCTACTTTCGCTACATCTACTAACTCCGGTGGAGTCAGAGAAAACTCGGAATCAGACATTTTTTAAATTTATATAATAAAAATAACTACACTAAGTACGCAATTTTTAAATCTAATCACAAAATTAAATTAAAGATATTTGATTACTTTAAAGGTTTCCTTATCAACGCAGGTCTAATTGTCGGGGATAATACCCATAAGTGCTTTAAACATTGCCGATAATTCTGAAAAAAACGTGTTTTTTTTAAAACTGCACGGGTTTATTTTTTTCTTTATTTCAAAGCATAAGCAATAATAAAAATAACCAAGTGCAGTTTTTTCAAAAAAACACGTTTTTTTAGAATTATTTGGTTAATTTTTAAAGCACGAATGGTATTCGGTAGAAAATTTCAAGAATACAAAAAGATTCATATTATTTATTGTTATAGTTGATACTAAAATTATTGTAAGTAATATTGTCACTGCAGTTGAATTGTACCTAGCGCGCGCGCTGAATTACAGCGATAATCCACATAATAGGTGGATTACCGCTGTAATTCAGCGATAATTCCATACCTCTTATGGACATTTTAACTAAACTAAGTACGCAATTTTTAAATCAAATCACAAAATTAAATTAAAGATATTTGATTACTTTAAAGGTTTCCTTATCAACGCAGGTCTAATTGTCGGGGATAATACCCATAAGTGCTTTAAACATTGCCGATAATTCTGAAAAAAACGTGTTTTTTTTAAAACTGCACGGGTTTATTTTTTTCTTTATTTCAAAGCATAAGCAATAATAAAAATAACCAAGTGCAGTTTTTTCAAAAAAACACGTTTTTTTAGAATTATTTGGTTAATTTTTAAAGCACGAATGGTATTCGGTAGAAAATTTCAAGAATACAAAAAGATTCATATTATTTATTGTTATAGTTGATACTAAAATTATTGTAAGTAATATTGTCACTGCAGTTGAATTGTACCTAGCGCGCGCGCTGAATTACAGCGATAATCCACATAATAGGTGGATTACCGCTGTAATTCAGCGATAATTCCATACCTCTTATGGACATTTTAACTACACTAAGTACGCAATTTTTAAATCAAATCACAAAATTAAATTAAAGATATTTGATTACTTTAAAGGTTTCCTTATCAACGCAGGTCTAATTGTCGGGGATAATACCCATAAGTGCTTTAAACATTGCCGATAATTCTGAAAAAAACGTGTTTTTTTTAAAACTGCACGGGTTTATTTTTTTCTTTATTTCAAAGCATAAGCAATAATAAAAATAACCAAGTGCAGTTTTTTCAAAAAAACACGTTTTTTTAGAATTATTTGGTTAATTTTTAAAGCACGAATGGTATTCGGTAGAAAATTTCAAGAATACAAAAAGATTCATATTATTTATTGTTATAGTTGATACTAAAATTATTGTAAGTAATATTGTCACTGCAGTTGAATTGTACCTAGCGCGCGCGCTGAATTACAGCGATAATCCACATAATAGGTGGATTACCGCTGTAATTCAGCGATAATTCCATACCTCTTATGGACATTTTAACTAAACTAAGTACGCAATTTTTAAATCAAATCACAAAATTAAATTAAAGATATTTGATTACTTTAAAGGTTTCCTTATCAACGCAGGTCTAATTGTCGGGGATAATACCCATAAGTGCTTTAAATATTGCCGATAATTCTGAAAAAAAAGTGTTTTTTTTAAAACTGCACGGGTTTATTTTTTTCGTTATTTCAAAGCATAAGCAATAATAAAAATAAACAAGTGCAGTTTTTTAAAAAAAAACACGTTTTTTTTAGAATTATTTGGTTAATTTTTAAAGCACGAATGGTATTCGGTAGAAAATTTCAAGAATACAAAAAGATTCCTATTATTTATTGTTAAAGTTGATACTACAATTATTGTAAGTAATATTGTCACTGCAGTTGAATTGTCACCTAGCGCGCGCGCTGAATTACAGCGATAATCCACATAATAGGTGGATTACCGCTGTAATTCAGCGATAATTCCATACCTCTTATGGACATTTTAACACATGAGTGAAATCTTCGCTATAAGTACAACATCCTACCAGTTTAAAAATTCAAATTTTACATCGATAATTTTCTGACTTTAATGTATTGTAATAATATGTTTTTTCAATATTAAATCGTCGTTTTTCCCGTCACAGAAAAACATTGTGTTTTATACACGGAAAAAATATTAGATTTTAGCTCTCGGTTTTTTTTGACAACACAACCTCGAGCTAAAATCTAATACTTTTTTCCCTTGTATAATAAATAACGATTTTTTCTTAAATTATATGTCACTGAAGTGGCGCCACTTCCAAATGAAATATGTTATTAATATGACCAAAATTTGAGTGAATAGAAACCTAGAAGAGATAAAAAAAATTACTGATAATCTAAAGCCAGAAATTGGTACCCATTATTAAATCCTCTTTGCATTGAAACAGAACTGGTGTTGGGGGTACATGAATCAATACTTTTTCTGCTATTATACTAGAATTATGAATTCTTGAAATATCTTCTTTTTTTCTTCAACTGATGAAGCTTTTGTATAGCGAAACATGTGTTGTTGTTTTGAAAACCCATTTAGTGAATATCATAAAATGAAAGGTGTTTTATCCACTCCATTTTCATGTTTAAATTTGTCTTCTTAGGGACCGTTACAAAAAAAAACACGATACGATTCAGGCAGCCAGAAGGAAAATTTAAAGAACATAAAAAATTAAACCGACGAAATACAGTAAAAAAATAAAAATAAAAAATAAAATAAACCTTCTTAGTCTCAGTAACTAAGCTCCTAAACTAATGTAACTAATTTTGAGTCGGCGCCAAACAAACAAGCAAATGAATTAGGTAAGGCGTAAAATGATGGCATCGAGTTGCGCGGTGACATTCTGATAATTTTTTGAAGTAATTTAATGATGTTCGTTGATTGTTTGTTTGCGCCGACTCAAAATTAGTTACTTACATTAGTTTAGGATCTTAGTTACTGAGACTAAAAGGTTAATTTAATTTTTACTCTTCAGTTCCGTATTTCGTCGGTTTAATTTTTTGTTAAAAAGTTTTTATTTTTCAATTTTTCATGGCTAAAATATACTAATTACTACCTACTTGTTTTTTGATTACTTCCAAAATACTTACTTACCCACCTTACTTCAACTATTACCAGTTAAATAATATGATTATCTACTTTTACTATTTGTTGTAATATAAATTATTTTTGTTGTTCTGGTTAGTTTATTTCATTACTTTGTATATCATTCCATCCTCTCATAGAATATAATGGTTTTGACGGATGTGGAACAGAAATAATGTCAGTAGCGATCTGTCATTGTCAACTACGTATGTGTGTGCCAATGTTCATAAGTGAAAAATCAATTATCCCCTATTTTTCTACCCTTAAGGGTATATAATTCCATTTGAAAACTAAATATAAGGTATACTCTATCTATTAAAAAGAGAGTCATCCAAATCGAAGAACCCAGTACAAAGTTATGCCTGATAGAATCGGTTAACGGACCAGAATTCAGAGGGTGATGGATCAATATCCTTCATTTTGCTACCCTTAGGGGTGGATTTCATCTTTTAAATTCAAATGGGACCACCTTCGAAGTACACCCTATCCTCTGAAAAAAGGATTATCAGAATCGGACGCCTCAGTAAGAAGTTATGCGTGATCATACATAAAAAAAAAGATGGAAATAAAAAAAATATACGGGTCAACTAGAAAACCTCCTCCTTTTTGGTTTCGTCGGTTAAAAATGAGCACCGCTTATTACTCATTATACCTACACAAAATGGACTTTCTCGACGAAAAGAATAGCCTATAAATTCTCTCATCGAAATCGAATTCGGAAGCGAAAAAACTGAACCCAGATATAATGACATTCCGAGTAATTGTCAACCCAAATTCCAAACAAAGAATCGGTTTCTCCTTCCTACGCGACATACTTTTCCAAATTCGCTTTTTTCATCCGTGTCGATCGGAGTTTTAAATTCATCGATGATATAATCGATGAAACAGTCACGGTTTACCGATATTACATTATCGTCAACGATAGCAATCGAATCTTGCGGTTATCGAGATTCTGCATTTCTTGTTAAGTAGAAGTTGATGTTAAAAGTAAATAAAGTGTGCTGATGCTATTCTCAAGGTTCGGCGTGTAGGTGTAAATGATTTCAGAACACAGTGGTCCCCATAAACGAAAAAAACGGAACTAATTAATTTTTCTGCTCAATCACCTCCTTGGCTGTCGAAAATCGTGAAATAAAGATGAAAAAAATGTTTGTCACAAAAGGGTATTGGTGGTTGAAAAAAAACCTGTTTTCGCGGAATTGCTTTCAAGGCTGGCGAGAATCATGGAAAAAATATTTAAAAAAACTTGTCACGAAGGGGTGGTTTTTAGAAGGGGTGGTTCGAAGAAAATATCAGATTCGCCCCTTTTTTCGCAGAAATGCTTCTGAGACTGTACGAGAATCATGGGAAAAAATATTCAAAAAATCTTGTCACAAAGGGGTGGTTTTTAGAAGGGGTCGTTCGAAGAACAAAAATCAGAATTGAGCCTTTATTTCGCGCGCGGAATTTCTTCTAAGGCTGACGAGAATCATTGGAAAAATAAAAAAAACGAGTCACAAAGGAGTGGTTAAACAATAAAATCAGATTTAAGCCTTCTTTTTGCTGAATTGTTTTCAAAGCTCACGAGAACCATAGGAAAATTTGTCGCAAAGTGGTTGGTTTCAAAAGGGGTAACTTTGGTATTGGATCAAATGTTTTGAATGAAGACTTTGTGAATGTTTAACGTTAATTAGCAAAATCAGTACCGAAAATATTCTTAAAATATTATTTATAATACAGACAGTCACATTCTAGTAAAAAAGTCTTTATTTTACAAAATAATGAGGTGTTAATTCATTGTGGGTCAAAATATATTTTTGATACACTCTTGCAGAGACTCACAATTAATCAAATATTTAAAAAAAGTGCAAGTATGAGCAAGCAAATTTTTTATATATTTTTATAGAGACTTCAGGCTAACCATTAGATATTTTTTCAGAGCGGGCACGTTTGGGTCAATTTTTGTAAGTCTAACGAAAGTTAAAAATATACGCACGTTCATTCTAATAACAGCACATAAAATAACTATTAATAACCGAGTAAATAATCGACCAATTTATCTTGTCAAACATGAAATAAAAACTACATACCTTGATTGACTTTTCACCTGCGTTTCACAGGAATTATCCACAAGATGTTCTTTCTGGAGCTAATCAAACTCGGAAGAAAAAGTACACGTTTGACACCGAGAAACGTACACGATATAATGGTTGTCTTTGAGGGTCTGAAAAGAGCAAATGTTTCGCAAAAGTTACCCGCAATTCTGCTAACCAAATTTTGAATAAAATAAACCATTTACATTGAATCCACCCTCGAAATAGAAAAGAACAACCAAATCTTGAATAGTACGGGAGATATAGCCGAAAAACCGTAAACATGAATATTTGACCGTAGTATTGGAAAAAGTTGAAACATTTTATTCATACAGTTTCATCTGAACCATATTTTTTTATGATTAGCGAGTTAGAAAAAAATATTAGAATTTTCAATAATGAAATTCAGATTTCTCAAAAACTATTGGACATATCAAAAAAATTATGAACAACAAAAAGATTCCTCTCAATTATTCCTACAAAAAATCTCAGTTGACTTTCTCTTCAAATCGAATAGTACGGAATATAAAATCAAAAAACAAAAGAGAAACAAGACATTTTAATTTTTTCCCGAAAACATCGAAATAATATTGAAAATAAAAATAATAGCTTTCCATTATTCCTACGAAAAACCAAAGTGAAAGAAGAGTGAAATAAAATACACATATTTGGTCGCAGTACATCTCTCTACTTATATATCGTCGTATACACATCTTTGGTGCCCAATGATAGTTTCGTAGTAATAATTTGCTCACGGTATATGCCATAGTCTTTACTTTCGTCAATACTAATCTGATATCACATCAAAACTACGACCTCCAAATGGAAGTTAATGATGCTGCTAAAATTTCTTTTGAGATTTCGGGATTCTTTGATACCGTCCCAGAGTTATATGTATTTATTTCCGCGTCAACAAAAAGATGGCCAGTTTCAAAAACTTGCATTTCAGATTTAACTTCAAAACCACTTTCTGATACACGCTGGTCCATTAGAATAGACGCTATAAAACCTTTGAGATGGATTGGTCAAGTTTATGATGGTGCTCACTTTGAAGTAATGGAAGCATTCCACATCTTCAAAAGATTTTAGTGCCTCACACTAAGCTCGATCGTTATCAACAGTATAGTATAAATCTAAAAGCTTGTTTAGATTGCGTAAATAAAATTAAAACTTTTTTTGCAGACTCAAGAAATGATGAGGGATTCAATGAATTTATTGTCTATGCCAGAGAACTAGCAGAGTTAGAAATTGAACCTAATTTTCTACCTACAAAAACTGTTCGTCAAAGAAAAAGGCAAAACAATTTGATTACGAAAGCAATGACGTTGCAATAACAGACCCGAAAATTTATTATAGAGTTAATGTGTTCTTTTCCATACTAGATCGAACCTTATCATCTCGAAAAGGGAAACATTCTCAATTGAATATTGATAGAAAGATTTTTCTGTGAATTGAAAAATCCACGATTAAAATGAAGTTATTTTTTGTGAATGTCTAACAGAAAACAACTACTTCCCACATCTGATTTTATGAACATCCTGTTTATATTTTCAACGAATCAATCTTATCATCTCTTTATGAAAGATTCAAGGGGTTGGAGCAATTTAATAACATTTTTTGATTTATTTATAAAATATTCAGCTTGAAGAAGAATTGAGATTATCGTGCGAAAATTTAATATTACATTTGAGAGATGAATCACGCAAAGAATCAGATATTGACGCAAATGACTTGTTTGAAATGTCACTTGCCTGAACATGATTTAGAGCCCCAGTCAATTCTTGAATACATTCTCGAGAAACAGTGAATTTCTACATTTCCAAATATTATAGTAGTACTAACACTACCAGTACGTAGCATTTGCTGAAAGGTCTTCCTCGAAATTGAAGAAAATCTTTTAAGATCGAGTATTACACAAGAGAAACTCAGCAATTTATCAATTATGTCCATAGAAAATGACTGAATGGATTCCCTTCTCGATGAATCAATTAAAGATTTTGCCATTAAAAAGGCACGAAAAGAAAGTTTGGATCAAATTATTTTGTTCCTTTTCTATTGTTGTATTAATTGTTTTGTTCTTTGTTTCAAATTTATTGATGTCGTTAATAAGTTATTGTGCAGTTTGAAATTATAGACATTGAAGTACTAGTTATTTCCAATTCATTTGTGTGTACCTACCTACGTATTAATTTTTAGTTAGTAGCTTTAAAAAAGGGCGTAAATGACCCTGTACCATCATTTTTGGTATGATGTCAAAATACTTCTTCGGCAAAAGTGTCCATGGGCACAACAAAATTGACCGACTAGTTCTCGAGATAGAGGGTGTTAAAGATGAAAAGTGAAGCTTTCTGCTCAGAATTTTCAACAATTCCGAAAATTGACAAAACGCCTATTTATTCTAGGAATACCATACCTCAATGATGGTACAATGTCTCGTATCCATTATACTATTTCGTTTTGTGCTCCACAACAGGGCAAACAGAGAAAAATCGAATTCGATTAATTTTAAACCAACCAGTGTGAGTTCTTTGATGAGAATTGAAGATTTAATTTAGCCTCAATCTCGATCGAAGCTAATTTACATTTTTTTTTATACAGGGTGGTTCGAAAATAGGGGTACGTCAACCCCTCGTTTTTTAGTTCGGATAGGGGAGAGCATGACATATATATATATATATATCTATATATATATATATATATATCAAACATTCTTCAGTGTTAAGAACGTCGCATAGTCATTTCATGTATACAGAGTGAGTAAAAAGATACAGTCCAAGTTTCTTAGAAAAATGCGTTTTTTTCAATAAATACCCTGTATTTCAAGAAAAAATCAGTTAATTTTCATGAATTTTTGATATAATGTACGGAGTCCGAGATATTGTCATCAATATCTCCATAGGTCTCCGGACTCGTTTGTCCGCTACATACTTTTGAATGTTCGGATTTTATTGATACCCATCTATTCACTCCATCAGAGACAGAAATGGGCTATTTTCGAACAATTCTTCTTGTTGAAAAATATTCGGAGTAGATTAGTGCGGTACCTTTCCAAAAATGCAATACCTTATATACATGGTAAATGAAATGTCTTTCATTTTAAAGCCCTGTTTCCGAAGGAACTAGATACATATTTTATATGATTTCTGTGAAATGTGGGGTTTCTACAAAATAGGGGGTATTTTCCAATCAAGCCGACGAAAATGGTTATGGCATGGTGTATATTATATTTTTACCATGCCATAACCATAACCCCCCCTTTTCAGAAAAAACAAATGTAACTGAAGAAGTTTTGGAGCCCCGAAACGAAACGTATTAAAAATTCAATTATGAATCACTGAATTTTTCTCATTCCCACGAACCAGAAACCCAAGAAAATCCACAGAAGAATATTAAACGTAATGGTTCAAGAACCCACACAATCCAAATATATATATATATATATATATATATATATATGTCATGCTCTCCCCTATACTAAAAAAGGAGGGGTTGACGTACCCCTATTTTCTAACCACCCTGTATAAAAAAAATTATGTCAATTAACTTCGATCGAGATTGAGAAAGTTCATCCAGGCTAAATTAAATCTTCAATTCCCATCAGAGAACTGGTTGGTTTAAAATTAATCGAATTGGAATTTCCTTTGTTCACCCTATTGTAGAGCACAAAACGAAAAAGTATAATGGATACGAGATCAACGTCACATTGTCTCATCATTGAGGCATGGTATTCCCAGAATAAATAGGCGTTTTGTCAATTCTCCCAATTGTTAAAAATTCTGAGCAGAAAGCTTCACTTTTGATCTTTAACACCATGTATCTCAAAAACTAGTAGGTCGATTTTTTTGTGCCCATGGACACTTTTGCCAAGGAAGTCAAAATCTACAACATACCAAATTCAGGAAATTTAACCGAAAGCCATTTTCCATAAGGATGGTGCGGGGTCATTTGGTTTTCACCGTTCATTGCAGCGATTTTTATGAACACAACGACGAAGGGGTTCCGTTCTTGTAATTTTTTTTAATTTTTCGCCAGAAAACCCAAAGAATGGCCGTCAAAGCAGAATAATAATAGTAGGTAATCATGAAATAATTATAACTCTGATATTTTCAATCTCAACTTCAACTTTTTGCAACTATAGAAAGATAAGATTCCAAATATGACTAATCTAAATCCTCCTATCATCGTTCAAACGTAGATAAGATCATTATTTCAGATTACTGCATAAGCACATCTATCGATTATGCACATCCTGATCGAAACTTCGTACAATTTTCTCAATACTAGAACGAAAAATTCTAATATTCCATTAACATTTCCCAAGCGTCTTATTACTCATTAGTCTTTGAACAAAGAAATAAAAAACTTTCCAATTCGCTAATTTCAAGGTGAATACGTTCGTTATTATATTGCCGAGGTATACGTATTATTAACACAGTTTGGATAGTTCCACGTATGAGTCAGGATATTTCGAAATATTTGTTTTGTATTGTGTTCGCTTGAAATTTATACAGTGAGAAATTCAAGATTCAGGAATTGAGATTAGTATTGAATACTTTTTTTCCAACGTACCGCTTCGTTTGTTTTCTATTGTTTTCGATTTCGTACATTTAAATTAAAAAAAATTACGCTAACAATAAAATTACACTTTAAAAAAACACGCATATATGGCAATAAGGTCTAAAAAGTTGAAAATAATAAAAATAAAGTCATTGATCAAACAAATTTCTTATATGTAAAAAAGGTGAGGTGCTTGATATCAGTTATCTTAATATCATTATGAAAAGTGAGTAAAGGCACCACACGCTTTTTTTGGTCAATCACTTTGTTCTTATTATTTTAAACGTTTTAGTCCTTATTGCCTTATATGCGTGTTTTTTTAGTTTTTTCAAACTATACTTTTATTTTTAAATTTTTAGTCCATATTGCTACAGAAGACTAGAAAAAGACTACGGGAGAAAAACTATTCGATTGATTCATCCACATGAGATGGAAGTTATTAATAACTAAATTTTAGCGAATATGCTGAGAACCAGTGCATTCGACATATCTTTGAATTGTAAATTATGCTGAGAACGGCCTCAGTGCATTCACCATATTCTAGTAGGAGCCATTGAAGAGTACTACTATTCACCTCCTGGCTCCATTATCAGATCAGCTCCAAGATACCAAATTATAGTATTGTCATCCAAACTATATATATACATAGCATTTTTAGTTTCGATTCGTCAATTAGAAGTAAGTTAAAATTGACTTCCAAGATTTGATTGCATTGTTAGTTACAAGTGATGCTAATAAAAGCCATAATTACAAAACTCGTCCGCCATCTTGAATTTTATGGATTGAGGCGTTATACTTCTAAATGGCCGTAGAATTCTTTCTTCTCAGATTTCAAGACTGGCTGGGGCTGTTGCATAGTAAACCTTTTCTTCAACATATCCCCAAATAAAGAAATCGAGCACAGTGAGATCCGGTGAGCGGGTAGGCCACCGTACTGGACCATTGGTTGCAATAACTTGATTATTAAAATACTCTATTAAGTAATTAAGAACTTCTCTGGTATTGTGAGGGGGTGCTCCATCTTGTTGGAAGTAAATTCACCGTAAAACTGCTAAAGGTAGATTATTAAGATGATCCTTGATTTCATTTTGAAGAAAACCTAAGTACCTAACCCCTGTTAACTGACCTTGAAACAAGTTTGGCCCAATAATTCTGTTTCCAACGATGCCAGCCCATACAATGACGCCAAACCTTTCTTGAAAATCGCCCTCTCTCATTGCATGTTTATTTTGCTGGGCCCAGTACCGAGTATTTTGCTTATTGAACATACCATTATTTGTAAATCGTGAATCGACGGAAAATAGAATAAAGTTGATAAACTTTGGGTTAACTCTATGATTTTGAAGCAACCAATCACAAAACACTATAGTCGGCGCGCCAAACCGATAGAGCAATAAAACGGCATGATCATTGCATTTTATATACAGTGCTTCTCAAAAGTCCCCTCCCCCCTCTTATTTTTGGAACGATTATACATAAACAAGTGGAATTTGGAAACTGAATATTGAAGGTTGTAAACTTCCCTACTAGTGATGATAGATGACAAAATCGTCAAAGATGACGTCACAAGGCCATTGTGACCAATAATTTTAAATGGAACCCCACGGTAAGCGACACTTCTTTTAAAAGGTATCGAAAAAACCTATTCAATGATACTAATTTTGTTTGTGTTTATGGCAGTTTCAATGGCTCATTAGTAAACATTAAAATTTAAATTCCATTCAGTATGATATTAATTACAGATTTAAGAATCAGAATCTACTCAAAGAAATTGCTCGAAGTGACCGCCATTTACTTCCTGACAGTGAAATATCCTATTTTTAAACTCTTCCCGTACTTTTGCAAATGTGTCTGCGGAAACAGCCTCACATTCTGCAACAATACGTTGTTTTAAAACGTCAATATTGTCAGGTTCAGTGGCGTAAACCTTCGATTTAAGGTACCCCCACGGAAAAAAATCCAAAGGTGTGAGGTCCGGTGATCGAGCTGGCCATTCCGTTGAACCTCGTCGTCCAATCCATCTACCACGATACTCCTCATACGAATACCGTCTTACTGCACCGTAATAGTGTGGAGGAGCACCATCCTGTTGGAATGTTATTTCCAAATTGCCGAATTCATCTGGATTATCTTCCAAAATTTCAAGGATTAACGGTTCTATTGCGTTTTGCAACAGCTCCAGGTAAACCTCACCAGTTAAATTAGTATTTAAAAAAAGAGGCCCAACGATGTGGTTTCCCAGGATACCTGCCCAAACATTCACCTTCTGGGGAAATTGGGTATGTGTTTCACGAAACAGGTGAGGATTTGCGTCACTCCAATACCTCATATTCTGTGTATTTACATTTCCAATTAGATAGAAAGTACTTTCGTCCCTAAAACATTTTTTTTGACATAGTCTGGCTGTTGGTTAATTTTAGTTTCCATATTTTCACAAAATTCTAGTCTTCGGTCTGGGTCGTCGTCTGAGAGTTGATGAACCATTTTTAATCTGTATGGATGAAGTTTGTTTTTTTTTCAACACCCTGTGTACTGTACTTCGACTGACTTCACAGGTAGATGCAACGTGAGTTGTTGAAGAAGTAGGATTAACTATTACTTCTGCCAGTATATCAATTTTTTTCTCATCAGAAATTTGTGGTCTCCCAGATCGTTTCGCATCATTAATACAACCCGTTGTTTCAAACTTACGAAGAAGCTCCCTTAAATAAGTCCTCGAAACGGGACGATCGGGAAACCTCTCATTAAAAAAGCGTTCTGCTGCATGAATATTTTGTCCAGTTTCATCAACAATTAGGATCGCTGCTACTTTATCACCTAAAGTACGTACCATTCAGCTTCTTGAAGCACTTAAACGTTCGGCTCACAACAGTTTAACAAATTATTGAAATGTACAAAAATATTAAAAGTACCAAAAGCTGCTGAAACAGTTAAACGTTCGATCAACAATACACAAATTATTAAATGTACAAAAACTTGGACAATTACAAAAACGTCGAATTAGGGAGACTAACAAAAACGTCAGCTTATTTGACAACTATCCAGAGGCGGAGCTTGAATTTGGAATTGCAGTATTAACTCATTTAATCCATCACAGCTTTGCGTTTTTAAAAGCGAGTTACCAAAACTGCCATAAACACAAACAAAATTAGTATCATTGTATAGGTTTTTTCGATACCTTTCAAAAGAGGTGTCGCTTGCCGCTTCCATTTAAAATTATTGGTCACAATGGCCTTGTGACGTCATCTTTGACGATTTCGTCATCTATCATCACTAGTAGGGAAGTTTACAACCTTTAATATTCAGTTTCCAAATTTCACTTGTTTATGTATAATCGTTCCAAAAATAAGAGGGGGGGGGGGACTTTTGAGAAGCACTGTATGATATGCACGTGATCACTCTATCTGGGTCGGCGCGCTGACTATACCCGTCTATCGCCATCGTCTGCGTACAAATATTGATGTAACTGATATTTAAATGCTTGATATCAGTGCTTTTTCAGTATTTTTCTTGCTGATTCGTGACTTATCTGCATTTCTTGACTAATTTCTCTTAAAGAAACCGTTTTAGCAACCTCAACCATAGCAAGAACGTTAATCTCAGTCTCTTAATTTATGACAAACCTCTGTTCCGCCTCTCGATTTCCTTCTTGCCTAAAACGATTCTCAACATACGGAAAATACTGATGGACTGGATGTTGCCGATTGGGATATCTCTGAGCATACAACTCAGCAGCATTCCTTGAATTTTCCAAATATTAATAATATATCCACTTTTTCACTTTGAGTATACATTATTTTGAAGAAAAATTAAACTGAAATTTAACGAAATTTAAGGAACTTTTACTGTCTGCTCATTACCTAAGTGAGTGTTTTGTTTTCCAAAGAAGATTTGATAAAAATAACTGCAAAATATTATGCATCATGGCTGTCCATGGCACACTTGACAAAAGTAAATAGATTATTATCCAATATTTTCCTTAGTGATATATAATCGTTATTAATTATGTTATTTTTAATCCAATTGAAAATAAATTAGTATCGTTAGATCCGTCAAAAAATCCCTTTTTTGGAAAGTGATTGTCAAAAAATGTACGCCATTTGAAAAATAATTGTTAGACACGAAAATGTAATTTCGCCAACTTGTCTTATTCCTATCTATCATACCAGTCACCAAAACTTAGCGATTTTAATTATCTGACATCACCATGGCCACCTTGATGCAATATTAAAAGTGACTCTAAAAAAATGAGGTAGGCGTAGAAACTTTTTAAAATGTCACATTTTGATCCAGAATTGTCTCAGTAATCCAAAAATGTAACAATATACAGAGTGTTCCATTTAAAAATTCAAAACCGGAGCCATTTCCGGTGAAACTAGAAGTGACCGGAAAGTGAAAACTCTTCTCTTCACATACCATTTACCTATACCAAATCTCATTTTGATACACCTAATATTCAAGAAGTTATGACTTGTCTAATAGATTCGTTGACACCCGGTAGAGGCCGCATAAAAAAAAAAGGTTTTCATACTTACTTATGTTTACTTTTTTGCTTATTATACTCATTCAATGAAATATGAAAATGATTGCTCTCACTTAATTTCACCTAAGATACTTTTAATCTCAATAAAAATATAAAAAATTAATATGTCTAACCTTTTTTCAAGTCACTAGAAATAATATTTCCGAAATATGTAGTGACAACTTTTTTACAAGATTTGTTTTACGTGAATGTATGGCTTTTGGCGAAATAACTGTGGAGATCTCTTTCATGTGTAAATAGCCGTTATTCCCTAAAATATTTTCTATTTCGCCATAAAGAGCCTTATTTCCGAAATTAAAGCCAAAAACTTGGAAACACTTTTTTTTTATATTAATTTTTTTTTTATTCTGCCAACTTGTCTTATTCCTATCTATCATACTAGTCACTTAACTTTGCGATTGTAATTTTCTGACATCACCTGATGTCCTCAGAATAGTTTACGTCCGATCATGGCCAACGAGCTGCAATATTAAAAGTGACTCTAAAAAAATTAAGTAGGCGTAAACACTGATCCAGAATTACAATATACAGGGTGTACCATTGAAAAATTCTAAGCCGGAGCCATTTCTGGTGAAACTGGAAGTGACCGGAAAGTGAAATATATGCAAAAACTCCCCTCTTCACATACCATTTACCTATACCAAATCTCATTTTGACACACCTATTATTCTAGAAGTTATGACTTGTCTAATAGACTCGTTGACACCCGGTAAGGTAGTTGTATAAAGTTATATTATATTCTATTCATAAGCACAACTAATACCACCACAAAGAGCTGAGTTTTATATGCCTCTAATAAAAATTTTCAATACTGACTAGAACTAACCCCTATAATCTCTTCTTCTTCTTCTTCTAGTTCATTTTTTTGTGCTCGGTTATATAACCATCTACACAGATCCGAGGGCCTCGTACGGTAACACCTCACTTGCCCCCCTTCGTATGGCACCCTGGAAGTCTCACTCGAAGTGATACCACGAGTGCCCGAGCGCCCCTTCTTCCGACAAGTCCGTTGTCATCCAGCCTGGTTACTGGCGTAGAGAAGAAAGGGACTATTTCATATACAAAACTTTTTTCGACTTTCACAATTTTTAGATTATTTTTGTGTTGCACGTTATAAAACGGCAAACATTCACAAAATACATTTACTTGACCTCCAACCAGTTAACGCCACATGTTAACCTTACCATGGTCAGAGGTCGAATGACCCTATAATCTCATTGGGTGATTTTAACATTTGAGTTTACCACTTAACTTTTTCCCAAATATGGGAATTTATGTATGAGACGTCAAACTAATCATGCATGTAATCACAATCAGTGTCACTAGAATTACACAGGAATGTTTTCCATATTCCTCTGAAAATTTGAAATGCGTCCATTTGAACAAGAAGAAAAAGTCGAATAAAGTTGTTCTACACGGTGAGTCAGGAGTACTTTGACAAACTTCTGGAGGTGATTCCTCACAATATTCTAATATGAATTGTCCAAATAAATACATGTCCGGATACGCTTCGTTTCCAAGATACAGTGTGTTGAAGTTTTATTTTCGTTTTTTTTAAATAACTTTCGAAATACTGACCTTGATTAAAAGAAAATTGGTATTGAGAGGTTTTTCGAGGTGCCGAATTCGAACCTGATGCTATTATTGCTCTTACTCGTAGGGGGCGCCACCTACACGACTTTCTCTTTTTTGAAGATTCATAACTTTTTTGAGCGTACTCTAGCACATTTTTCAGTAAAACAATAAATTCTTCTATCATACCTACGTAAAAAAGCTACCCTTGTTACTATAAGCAACCGTTTTCTAGATATTTCGAACTTAAAAATTTCAAGTCGATTATTTGATAATCGATGCGCGTTGAAGTTATTACCATTATTTTGCATTTTTCACAAGAACGCTTAGGAAATGAATTTGACGTTTAAGTAAGTAGTTTTGGTAATTACATATTATGTGACAGTTAAACGTTTTGTTGTTTTGTTGAAGTTTCTGTAAGTTTTAAAACACTAATTTTGAAACAATGGATTATTTAAAAAATAATGCTCATTTAGCCGATATGCATTTCGTTTATGGCCTTGCGGATGGCAATGCGCGCGAAGCAAGACGTATTTACCAGGAGCGATTTCCTAATCGAGTACTGCCTTCGGCTCCAACATTTACCGGTCTCCACCGTCGTTTGCCAGAAACAGGTAGCTTTAAGAGGGCAGCTGATATTATTGGAAGACCACGACCAGAATTGGAAGAAGCTGTTTTGAACGCTCTCGAGGAGAATCCAGAAACAAGAATAATTACTGAAGCTCCCAATTCTACTCAGTCCACAGTTTGGAGAAATATCCACGATCAACAATTTTATCCATACCATATTCAAAGGGTACCAAGCTCTTTTGCCACGAGACTTTCCCCAATGCATTACTATGTGTCAGTGGTTTTTGAGAAAATTGGCTGGAAATCCTCAATTTTCAAGATATGTACTCTTCACGGACGAGGCAAACTTTTCCCGAAATACTATCACAAACTTTTATAACAACCATGTTTGGGCTCAGGAAAATCCGCACGCAGTTAGTGAAAGACATTATCAGTATACATTTTCTGTAAATGTATGGGCGGCAATAATTGATAATTACTTGATAGGTCCTTTCTTTCTTCCGTTCCGACTGAATGGCGCAACTTACAGAGACTTTTTAGGGAATGAATTGCCGGGACTACTTCGGAATGTACCATTAGAAATTCGTATCCGCATGTGGTTTATGCATGATGGGGCTCCGGCCCATTTTAGCGTTGTAGCCAGGGAATTCCTTAACACTGTCTATCCAAATCGATGGATCGGTAGGGGTGTAGAAGAACCTAACCAGGCGTGGGCACCAAGGTCCCCAGATCTAAACCCGCTAGATTTTTATTTTTGGGGACATTTGAAGTAACTAGTTCATAAAACTCCAGTAGCGAACGAGGAAGATCTAAAAAACCGAATAGTAGACGCCTGTGAAACAATAAGAAACACACCAAAATTTTTGAGCGGGTACGAGATGACTAGAAGACTGAATGCCTGTATCTTCGCTGAAGGTGGACACTTTGAACAATTTATTTGAATACAATTTAGTTTCCTTTATTTCATTTTATTCTACATATTCAAAATTTCTTGAAATAAAATGTTGATATTTCTTGCAAATTTTATTAAAACAAATACATATTTTGCACCCTATACAAAAATAACTATTTCAAAAATAAATAGAATAGGTGGCGCCCCCTACAAAAAACCAAAACTACTTACTTAAACGTCAAATTTATTTCCTAAGCATTCTTGTGAAAAATGCAAAATAATTTATGGTTTAAATGACTCACCTGAGGAAGTTTAATCCAAATTATGCGAGCTGCTTCTTCCTCGTAGATCAGAATGTAGTTTATATGGAAACTACATTCTGATCTACGAGGATGGGGCAGCGAAGTATAATGGTAATTCAACACGCATCGATTATCAAATAATCGACTTGTTTCATTTTCTTAATTTTATGTTCATATTTATTTTATTTTATCTTGTCGTTTGTTTTATCTATTTACTGACAATTCCTAAACATGTTAATCATGTCAAAAATGGAAATAAAGACCGATTGATTGATTGAAATTTTCAAGTCCAAATATCTAGAAAACGGTTGCTTATAGCGACTTGTAACAAGGGTAGCTTTTTTACGAACACATGATAGAGGAATTGATTTTTTGAATCTTCAAAAAAGAAAAAGACGTGTAGGTGGCGTCCCCTAAGAGTAAGAGCAATAATAACATCAGGTTCGAATTCAACACCTCAAAAAACCTCTCAATACCAATTTTCGTTCAACTAAGGTCAGTATTTCGAAAGTAATTTAAAAAAAACGAAAATAAAAATAAAACTTTAACACCCTGTATCTTGGAAACGAAGCGTTTCCGGACATATATTTATTTGGACAATGGAGAAGTTTTCATTTTTTTGTTATGGATTAATTCTAAAAATTGATGTAAACTGAAAGAAAAATGTGAAAGGATCATTAAAATATCTCTAGAAATGAAAAAGTTATGGGACTTTGAAATTGCGCTTGGAAGAATAATTCCATTATACGCGGCGCTCCAGTGGGTGACGTCACGTTACATGAACGAGGCGACTGGTATTCACAGAGTGCTTACAAATTCATTGGTGTGCAGTCATTAGCTTCGTTCGTGTCGTGTGTTGTTCATTACGCGATTGCTGAACTTAACAAAATCACCTACAAATATTGTATTGTCCCTATGTGTATGAGCACGACAGTTAAAAACCCCAATAAGTTGTTTTTTCATGTACCAAATGACATGAATGAAAGGAAGAAGTGGTGCAAACTAATGAGGCGTGACTTAATTGGACCTAAAAGTACTACAAATGTGTGTGAAGATCATTTTGATGTAATTATTAGTACTAGCTGCCTATTTCTGATTAATATAAATACTGAGCTGTAAGTAGGTTTGGAATAAGTTATTGAGTAAAAATCATTATACCTATATTTTTACAAGCTTTTATTGAACTTGCATTGTATGTCTGTTTCATTAGGTCAAATTTTGACCCACTTCTAGTGGTCCGATTAACTTGAAATGTGGCAGGTGTACATAATGCCGGTGAGAATGCATTATGAAATTTTTGTTGAAAAAAAAGGCGACTCCGTAAATTGATATCTGGGGGTTTTCGGGGTCGGAGATTATGAATTCATTGCCAAAATTTGAAAATTCAAGATGGCGGCTCCAAAATGGCGGACAAGTTAAATTGATTATAGTCAGATTCTATTCAAAATTGGTATGTGAGGGGTTTTTGGGCTTGGAGATTATGGATTCATTGTCAAAATTCAGGATGGCGGAGAGTTTTATGATTATGGTTCGATTCAATTCAAATTTGGGGTGTGGGGGTTTTTGGGGTCGGAGATCATGATTTTCTTGTCAAGCCACATTTAATATCGATACGCTTTATTACAGGTTGAAAACGACACAGAAAATTTAGTTGAATATAGACTGGTTGGAGGAACGTTGAAGTTGAAAGCCAACATATGGCCTCATAAATTTGACTGTCAAAAGGCGGTGAAACCTAAAAAAGAACAAGGAGCATATGAAAAAGACGTCGAATTGAAGTTGAAAACCTATTAACAAAAGAAGTACCGTCGACTTCAAGCCAATCATTTTCGTTTCAATCTTTTGAACTGATTGAGTGTGCTAAAATGGAGTTAAATGAAACAGAGGATCCGGAAACAGAGGATCCGCTACCAGAGGACATTACTTTTACAGAATCAGTAACACATAATCATGCAAATAAAAAAGAAACAAACAAGTTCAAGTTAATATAAAAATTTCACAAAAAAATTAAGCAGTGCAAACTATCATAAGAAGGAACAGGGCGAAAGACACAGGAAACAAATGCACCGAAAACATTCATAAATCTCCTAACAGCCTTCCATCAAGAATATCGATATCTTCTCTTAGTAGTTCTTCTTCAAACGAGTCAATATTTTCACTGGACAGCACAATTTCAGCTATTTCCTTATTAAACACAATCAGGCCTCAATATTGCAACGATACCGTGAACAAAATAAATAAAAACGATATTTTTTATATGGGGCTGCCAGGAAAAAATATTTTTTCTCACGAAACTATTATCTGAAAGTGTTGCTAGTCCTTTCACGAAGCCTTCTTCCATTATGGTGACATAAAAACTACACTACTCATAGATAACAAGCGATTAACTGCATTTCAATAACTAAAACGGCGCGAGAGTTTTGGCGCGACTAAGGAACTAATAAGTAATTTGTGGTGTAGCGATCTCGGACGTGTGGCGTGACGTCACAAGCGAGTTGGAGACCACAGACGTTCCGCGCTAAAATACGTTAACTTAAATAATCTATTTCTCGGTCATTTATTGATGGATTTTAAAAAAATTTCACTGATTTATTAGTTCTGATCTATATTTTCATTTCGTCACGTCAAATATAGCATTTTCAACATCACTAAACTAGTCCATTCATATTAGAATATTGTGGGGAATCACCTCCTGAAGTTTGTCAAAGTACTTCTGACTCACCCTGTATATCATGTCAAAAAAAGCGCGAAGCCTAATTTATTCTCAATAAACCTTTTTTGCAATGCAATGGTAGTATATCGACACCAAATAGTAATTCAGAATTTCAAGGGTGGATTGACAAGAGTTGTCTTCCACGTACCGATTGCTCTAACACAGAGAAATGTCAAACAACCTGTCACGGCTTTCAGTGACTAAAAAACCGTCATCGACCGATCATTATACATCAATATGGCATTCAAAATCATACCAAAATTACAAAATTCCCTGGTTCTGAACATTTGGCAAATTGAAAACTTTCGAAATTTCGGTAGAATTGCTTTGAAGCATTTCAGCACTAAGCGTATCAAAGACTTGTGCTACGGGAAAAAAAAGCAGAAGAAAAGATGGTTTTGGCGCTTTAGGAAGGAAAAATCCGCGGAACCGGCGAAAGCAGAAGAAAAACCGACACCAGTACCTTGCAGAAGACCAACGGGTAAGTTTATAGGTGAAGAAGCAATGGGGTTGGAGGTACAACGAGTATCTTTAGTACAAGGAATTATGCGTTGGGTTTCAGCTATACCATAAGACGGAAATAAAAGTCAGTGACTCATTATTAGCTTTAGGGTGCTCAAGAGAGGCAAGGGAAGAGGGAAGGAAATTCCAGTGACGGAAACAATTCCTTTTTAGTAGACTTAGGCAAATATGTACTCTGCATATTCAGCATATTTTATACAAACAAAGATTTTGCATTTTTTTTAAAGATATTGACATATTATGCATAACAATTCCTTTTTGGACAATATTTTTATATTATAAATTCCTAATTCTATTTATGGGTAGATTTATCAATAAATAATCAGCATCGAAAACCCTAAAACCCCTTCAGGTAGGTAGGTATAGTTTGCAGTTCTAGGTATACATAAATATTTTCGGAAATATCCATTATGAAAGTATACTTTAATGTTCAGGCACAGAATATATACCCACACAGAAGCGAGAGAATGCGTCGGCACTTTGATGTTCTAGGGTCAAAAATTAGAAACCTTGAATCCCACTTCTAGCCAGTCTGAGAAAAGTGAAAAGAAAAAACTCAGTGCAACTACACTAAAAAAAACGGGATTCGCTTGTGAATTCCATCAACAACTTCCAGAATAATCACATTGGGAATCATTATAAACTGCATAAGGATTCTAGAGTGAAATATTTTTTCGGATATAAGAAAATTGGAATTATTGAAGTCATTGCTTTTCTTATTAGTATAAATATACTATGTTAGGGCATACGTTTGAGAATATTATTTTTTATTGCTCAGTTTTATGAATTATTGTTTTCTTCCTCAAGAAAAATAATATGCTGATCCATATTTGTATATATATATATATATATACTAACTTCTAAACTGACAAATGTGTTTAAACTAGATAAACTACGCATTGCCAACAAAAACATTAAAACTATTGCAAGCCTTTACACTAGAACTAAAGCCCCGTTAACGATATATGAGAAATCAAATGTCATATATAGCATTCCTTGCCTAAATTGTGATAAAATATATATTGGGCAGACCGGTAGAAATTTAACAGGTCGCATAGCATCTCATAAGAGTGATTGCAAAATGAAAAAAAACAGTTGTGCATTAGCTGAACATAATATTAATTCTAATCATTTTAGTAATTTTAACAACCCTTCCATTTTAGCAGTAGAGAATAACTTCCACAAAAGGAATTTCCTAGAAATGGTTTTCATAAAAAATGAACCAAACAGCATGAATAAACGATCTGATATTTCCAACCTTAGTGTCATTTACAATTACTTGTTGAAACTTGATTCCAATTGAATTTAAAAACTGCTTAGTATTTTTTGATTTTTTCTCTCATTTAACAATTTCTGTCATATAGATTGGTACTATTCCTTTTGTCTTGTGGACAAAACACATGGTTCTCCCTTGACTGTTCATTTTTGGACAGATGACATTTGACACTTGACACTTCATGTCATGTATTACTTGTCAGCCACCATTTTCCTTTTTCAGTCATGCTTCAACCATGTGGTAATTACTGTGCCTGTTCAAATTTTAAAGTGTTTAAATTAAGTATCTAAAACAATATGTGCGAGTGCCATTGTTTAATTTTTATATATATTACTAGTAGTGGGTCATAGTGATATGATTTTGAAAAGTTCCTCAATCACGAAATGGTGATTAGTTCGCTGTCTTCACTTAACCTCACCTTAGTAAGTTCTATAGATTTGTGTAAAATCGTATTTCACAATTGTGTTTTCTTTTTTCTCCACAGCTTGTCTTGATAATGAAAATAAACATGTTCGAAAGCTTGACTAAATAAGAAAGAGTTTTTCTTTTTCTCAAACGCCATTATTTTGACTGCAACCTCAAGGAATATCCTTTCTACAAAGTTTATTTCAAATTCATAGTTATTTTCAACTAGTCCAGTCACGAGACTACCCTTCTTCAACCTATATATATATATATATATATATATATATATATATATATATATATATATATATATATTATGTGAATCTGTGAAAGATGAGATAGATTGGGTTAGGTAAATATTGAGTTAGTGCACTCCAACGCCCTGAAACTAGCTGTTATACTTTTCTTACGTGCTTTTGACTCTTGAACACGAATCCGAAAGAATGTGGCGGTCTCATACCGTTTCTGAGTTGGAGGCCTTTTTTGGTTTTGGATCCCACATTCTCAAGTACCGTTTTCTCGCCCAAAAATCACTCAAAATGCTTCCTTCTTTCTGTCAGCACAATTTCGTACGAAGTGTCAGTTTCTATTGAATAAATCATCCTTCTTCAACACTACATCCTCACTCACACCTGACTCATATTGAAGATTGGGGTTAGTTTGTTGTTTATTTGTTGGTGATGAGAAGTCAGATTATATGTGTACCTATTGAAGAAGGATGATTTTTTCGATAGAAAGGCTCTATTTTGTACGAAATTGTGCCGGAAATGGGTGATTTAGTGTTTGTGATTTTTGGGCGAGAAAACGTGCATGAAAATGTGGGATCCAAAATAAAAAAAAGATGGTTATTTTTCTGGGAGGCTCTGTATTACTTCTTGTAGTGGGCATTAATTGAGGAAAAATTGTCGGGATAGCATTATCGTGAAGATGTTTTCTTGATTCACCCCGAATGATATATTTGTCCTCACAATGCAGCTCACATATTTTGCAGTTTTTATGAAGTTCCTCTGTGTTTCTTTTGAGTAAATCTTCTCTGTTAGCTGCCTTAACCACAATGCCAATCTAAAATATATTGTAACTATTTTGAGTATCACTATTTTTATATATCATGTATCCATTATATACATTATACATACCTTGTAGGATCTTTTATGTGGGAAAAAATGCTTTAATTTCCTCCAGTTTTTTAAGAACATCCCCAACAAATACAAACAGATCCTCCTCGACGAGACATTGTTCTCAAATTAAGGGGATTTGTACAAATGCTGGTGATAAATAATATAGTTAATAGAGAATAATATTTCTACCAACGATTCAGTAACACAAATCGAATTTATCAATCTTCATACATGAAGTTTTCATTGACATTTATTGTTTGTTTTTTTTTACTCCAATTACGAAACCACAGAATAGATATCTATTCTTTTTTTG
The DNA here is from genome assembly GCA_018342105.1 of Gonioctena quinquepunctata. Taxonomy (NCBI): domain Eukaryota; kingdom Metazoa; phylum Arthropoda; class Insecta; order Coleoptera; family Chrysomelidae; genus Gonioctena; species Gonioctena quinquepunctata. The sequence goes on along the minus strand of JAFIRS010001791.1, from coordinate 224,609 downwards.
TCTTTGTCTAACTCACATAATATAAGCGATAGAAAACTGTTCTAGAGTACTGAAGTCAAATCAGAGTTAGAACAACGAACACCACACCCCCATTGGTGTCCCACTTAGAGAGGGAGTGGCTATATAATTTACTGATATCTGTGAGAGCCCGACATTCGCTTCTGTGTGGGTATATATTCTGTGGTTCAGGTAGGTTTTAGGTAATTTAGTCTTTTTAAAAGACATACTTGAAATGATTAGTTTGTTTTAAAGTGAGTTTATACAGCACGTAAAATAAAATAAGAAATAAAATGAAGTAAAATAAGAAATAATAATTTTCAGAGTGTTTATAGAGCTGAGTAAATTAATGTAAAAAGTAAGAAGCTGTCAATCGAAATTTGGGATTTTATGTTGAGGTTACCTCAATTTCAATAATGTATACTTGTAAAATTGGTCCCTGTTATTGTTTATTAAATAAAAAATAAGCTACTGTTGGCAACACTAACAATATTATAAAATTTTCGTCATCTAACGATATTATTGTCCAAAAACGAAATTTTGAAAATTTTATTTTACTTGCTGTATAAACTCACTATTAGCTCCATAATAATAATTAAACAAACTGTAATGATCGTTCTCTCTGGTCACTACCGACGCTTGTCAGTTATCACGTTCAAGGCACAACACTTTATGCTATAGGCGAGATCACAAACTCACAAATTTGCTTCATATATGCTTGAAGTTGAAATAGAGTGATAAAATATTATATATGCATAGTTTTCCTAGAATAAACGCTGCTCTAAAACCCTCAAATTCAGTGAGACATTCAAACACAGCGTTATTGCCGCTTCTTTTGACGTCATTAAGTCCTTTGATTTGTCATTTTCCAGAACTGCCGGTGTTACTATTTTACGGAACTTCTGGAGAAACGTTATTCTCTTTCATCCTATGAATTAATCAGAACTTATGTCAGCATGTGTTACATTGAAATGAAGAATTCGTATTGGATAGCTGTACTTGATTTAGTTATTCTTGAATAATATGTATGTATACCGAGTGCTATGTCACTATTTTTTCGGCCTGCTCTTCTTGTAAAGAAATATTATGGATAACGCCAGTGTCACTATTTTGCGGAACTTCTGAGGAAATGTTATTCTGTTTCATCCTATGAATGAAACAGAACTTGTGTCAACATGTGTCATATTGAAATGAAGACTCCTCATCTGATAGCTGCTCTTGATTTAGTTATTCTTGAATGATATGTATGGATATGTATGTATACCGAGTGCTATGTCATTATTTTTTCACACACACATTGTAAAGGAATATTATGAATAACACTTGGTAACTCTGTAATTATCTTGGGCTGGCGATAGATCTGAACTCGTTACGTCACATCCTGGCGCGATTTTCGCAGTGTTCAAACAGGAGCATTTCTTTGGGATTAAAAAAAAAAACTACTTCGAAAAAAAAATTGAAAAAAAATCCAACCACTTTTCTCATCGTTCTAGACATTGTGGCATTTTTTCCAGAAATTAGTGATCTCGCCTATTAATGCAACGCACCGATAACCCAATAATCTCGCAAGTACGACTATGCAACAGGTATCGACAACTGACGTCACTGACTATTAATAACGTCTCATGGTATAATATAAAATAAAAAATAATCATACGCGCAGTAACTTATCGGGGTAGAATTTTACTCTACAATTGAATAGTTTTCCTTGATTAATTTAAATTTTTTGTGATTTGGGAAGGTTATTTTACTCAAACTCACGTCGGAAAAATATTCGCTGGAAAAACATTATTTGTTATAAATTGTTATAGAGTCGATTTTATTAGAAAATCAGTCTCAGTATGAACGTTGAAATGACAGGAAAAACTTTTTCATCAGTCCGAATAAAATATATTTCCCTTCTCGTATTAATTTTTTCGTGCTAATTCGAATTAAACATTAGTCAAAGAGGGTACTTTTAAATTTTACTGAAAGGGATTTTTTCCACGGTATCATACATAATTATAGCTAGGATCATAAAAATTTCAAAGAAATCGTACAAGAGTTGTTGTAGATACAAGGGTAGTAATGTGAGAGTGTGTAATGTATAAGTTCTACAAAGTTCATTTACGCGAGTTAAAAGTTCAACGGAATTTAATTGTGAAACATTATAATTACGATTATAAGCGTGAGACTATGCGGGATCGTTGTTCCAAGCTATTGTTTTCGAATGATGTTTCTCATAGATTTTTTTCGTCAAATTCGACCGTGGTAGATTATCAGTATGCAACACATAACAATGAAGGTTGATCAGACACTGATTTCATATTTGTTTCGCCTTGCCGTCTATGAATACACATGAATCACGATCAATTAGTAAGTTTATTTAGAGGTCCTGCATAAAAATTTTGATAACTTTTCAGGGTTTCGTACACCAAAACTAAAAAAACAAGGGTATACGATTACCCACGGGTTTGTATACAGGGTGTTTCCTAACTACGGTACGAAACTCCAGGGGGTGATTCGTTAGGTCATTTGACAAAAAAAGTTTCTATGAACATATGTTCGGAGTTGCTTCGTTTCTGAGATACAGGGCGTTGAAGTATTAAAAAAAGGGTATTTATAAAATATCCTCAATATCCTGAAACCGATGTGGTTGAAATGTGGTACAGCTATTTGAAGTAATAAGGCAATTATTTGGCCCCAAGTAGGTCCAGGGGCGTCTCAGTGGGCACCACAGCCAACAATACTGAGAAAAAAAGTACTTTTTTTTGTAGTATTTTATTTTTTCAGATTGAACAACTGAAAATACAACTCTTTGATCCCTTGTGTTTTATTCATATCAAGATTCGTTTTCGAGAAAAAAATACTTTAACTCATTCTACAAATTATCCATGGACAACATAAAATACAAACCTAAAGTAAAAAATAAACAATTTCGACCTTAAAGTAAATGACCAAAATATCCACCGTCTGATAAAATACACGACTGCAATGGATGTGTCATTGATTGTCGGACACGTTCAAAAATACCTGGTGTATTCCTTACGACATTGCAATTGTCACTTATTCGATTCCTCAAGTCATTCACATCTAGTATAGGGGTTTTATAAACGAGAGACTTCAGATGATCCCATAAATAGAAATCTAGAGGATTCATATCAGGACTGCGAGCGGGCCAATGTTGAAGTCCTGCACGTCCAATCCAGCGATTAGGGTAGGTGATGTCGAGATGCTGACGAGCAAGAACACTAAAATGAGCTGGAGCTCCGTCGTGTATAAACCACATGTTGCCTCTTACAAGTACGGGTACTTCTTCCAACAAAATGGGTGAATGATTTCGCAAAAAAGCCGTGTAGGATGGACCTGATAATCTTGCTGGTAAAAAAGGGGTCCAATTAGGTAGTCACCAATAATTCCTACCCAAACGTTCAGCGAAAATCGTTGCTGAGAATGACTTTCTCTAATAATGTGGGGATTTTCGTCGGCCCAGAAATGATTATTGTGAAAGTTCATAATGGAATCTCGTGAAAAATTTGCCTCGTCCGTAAATAAAATATTTGGTAAAAAATTATTAATGTGTGCCATCGTATGAATCAACCACCTGCAAAACATTAATCTTGGGTGAAAATCCCTAGGCAGTAGAGCTTGGACCCGCTGTATATGATATGGGTATAGGAGGTTTCTTTTTAGAACTTTCCAAACGGTTTTTGGGCTTACTTCAAGCTGCAGTGCAATCTTCCTGGTACTATTTGAAGGATCTTCTTCTATCGCATCAAGTATAGCTTCTTCTAGTTCAGGCGTTGTTACAGTTTCTGGTCTTCCATCACTTACATTTTCATTAAAACTTCCAGTTTCACATAATCTTGCATGTAGCGTTCTGAATGTTTTAGCACATAGAATTACTCTGTTAAGATATCTATCCTGGTAGATTCTCCGTGCTTCTTCCGCATTTCCATTTGCTAATCCATGAATAAAGTGCATGTCAGCCATTTCAGCGTTAGAAAAAGAATTCATGATGGAATCACTGCTAATTGACAACTCTGACTTCTACTGATATGACAATACTATCACTGTCAGCTGGTCTCCATCATGATTGTAGAGTGCCTTCATTTTTTTTGTTCTCGAAAACTAAGCTACATATGAAAAAAAACACAGAAGGCCAAAAAGTTGTATTTTTACCACCCTTATAAAAAACTTTTTAGAACCCACGCTTATATTCAAATGCACTGAAAAGGAGAAAATAATTTTTTTCTCAGTATTGTTGGCTGTGGTGCCCACTGAGACGCCACTGGACCTACTTAGGGCCAAATAATTGCCTTATTACTTCAAATAGCTGTACCACATTTCAACCACATCGGTTTCAGGATATTCAGGATATTTTATAAATACCTTTTTTTTTATACTTCAACGCCCTGTATCTCAGAAACGAAACAACTCCGGACATATGTTCATAGGAACTTTTTTTTGTCAAATGACCTAACGAAACACCCCCTGAAGTTTCGTACCGTAGTTAGGAAACACCCTGTATGTGACTGTCACAGCAATTTTTCTCATTCAATGTTTTACGTAGTTGTGGCGATTTGGCATGGTGATGAGGGTTGCCTTTTATATTTCGGAATGGGCGATCCTGGTGTTGCCATTTAACAACTGACGTCTCCATCTAAAGTTTGATTTTTTTATCGGTTTACTTACTCATAACGTTTTGACGTACAGGCCCTATTTGTGTTGTTTACAGTGATCTGAAAAATTAATCTCGTTCGAAAAATGGAATTAACTAGTGCGATTTGCTTGCGATTGTTTTCTTCAACGTTCCATGTGGATTATCGCAAGAGTGTGTATTGATGAATTCGACTTTTGGCGATGAGGCACCATCAAAAACCACCTGTATATTAGGCCAATAGAGATTTTCTGTGACAAAAACACTACCAAAAAACTGACTGGGCCTGTTATATCCTGTTATGTTTCCTACTCGTAACTGCCATTGCATAATTTGTTATAAACATGTAAAAGCATTTTTTTTTTCATCGTTTTTGACTTGTAACTTGAAAACCAATCAAACAATCTCGATACTCTCAATGGACGAATTGTAGAGAATTGAAATGCAAAAACTGAGCCCTAACGCGACTCGATCGGATTATTATCAACGGATAAATTATCCAGTTTTATATCCCCTTTTTCCGTTCGTTATCCCGTTTTCCCGAAAAAAATTCGCCAAATCGGTCCACCCGTCCTCACGTTTTGCGCTCACAAAGAATCGAGTTTCATTTTTATTACATAAATTCCTGAAAACTTTTCTAGGACAAGGAAATTTCCAATAACATTTCCGAAAATCCTTTCTTTTCCTAAAAACCTTATTCGGAGTATTACGAACATTCAAAAAAACAATTAGCCAAATCGGTCCAGCCATTGTTTTTTCAAATAATTTTTTTTAACCTTGACCGGGATTCGTTCCTGTGACCTTCTGCTTGGTAGGCGACAGTGTAACCACTCAGCTAATTCCTCTTTGCTAATAAATGACTCGATAGTCTTTTTCTTTGCCAAATTTCTTATAAACCCGAATTTTCCAATTTCCGGGCAACTTTCCTAATTTTTGTCCGTATCAACCATCTTCGGGCTATTACGAACATTTATCCAATATCGCGGACAATTTTTGTGATTATGGTCCGATTCTATTAAAAATTGGTATCTAGGGGTTATCGGGTTCGGAGATTATGATTTTTTTGTGAAAATTCAAAAATAAATTACATAGAAATTACTAAACTAGTTATTTGACATCATAAATACTAAAAAATAAAAAATAAATGAACGAAAAGAAAAATTTAAAAACAAGCTTTTATTAGTTGTTAATAAAAACAGAACTAAAAAGTTAAAAATAAAAATGATAAAAAAAAACATTTTTAAAGACAAGCTTTTATACAAATGCACTGAAAAGGAAAACATAATTTATTTCATTGTTTGATACAAAATAGGTAATCTTGCGCGGCAAGATTTTGTGTTACTCACAGAATAACCTAGATCAAACAATGAAAGAAATTATGTTTTCCTTTTCAGTGCATTTGTAAGAAAGCTTGTCATTAAAAACTTTTTTTTTATAATTTTTATTTTTGGTGGAATTGACTTAATGAACGCTCATGGGATCAGATCGTTCTGCATCACTTCTGCAGGTAAGATGGACTAACTGTGTCCGTGATTTTCATTAGTTTGACGGAGAAATATTTGTAAATGTATAATATGAATCTCATACAGTGAATGTGAATGTATAATATGAATCTTATACAGTATAAAGTCCATTCCCCCCTACTAATTTTTGAACCACCTGGTAAATCGCAACGAAATTCGGCAGGCTTAAATAGGAGATAAACACCTACTTTTTCATGAAAAGATCCCAGCTAAAAGTTTCAAAATGTCGGCTGAGCGCCATCTTCAATAATTTTTTTGAATAGAACACCCCGTATATTATTCCATTTTCGAAATCTGCTCATAATTCTCAACAATTTTCTCTAATACACTTTACTCCTAAATTCAATTGTTTTCGAAATATTAACGTTTGAAAAGTGACGTTTCGGTTAAACATGAAGTATGGATTTTGGTCACTTCCGGTAAAACATTTTGCTAACTAAACGTTGTTATTAATTTGTAGTTAAATCTCTTAATGAATTCGACTAATAAGAGGCGTAAAGAGAGTTTATTAAGGATAAACAGTACCGCTTACCGGAAAATCTCGAAGCCTACGAATGTGTTCTGTAAATTCACAATCAAAACAAATTAGTTAGCTACAAAAATTATAATTTATTTTTGAATAACATCTTTATTTAACCCCAACAATTATTTCATCAAGTGTTCAATATGGCCCCCTCCTAAATCTTGACAATAAAGTGTCCTATTATAAATAGCTTCTCTCACGTTGATGAAAGTCTGTTCATCTATTTCTTCACATGTATCTATTATTCTGCGTTCCAACTCTTCTATTGTTTGGCATTCAGTGGCGTAGATTTTTGACTTCAGATACCCCCAAAGGAAAAAATCTAGAGGTGTAAGATCCGGAGATCTTGGTGGCCATTCTGTACTTCCCCTATCCATCGCCCAATAAAGTTTGTATCGAGGAACTCTTTAGCCATGCGATCGAAATGGGGAGGTGCCCCATCCTGCTGAAATATGATTTGACGATTTTCAAACTCTTCCTGATTGTTTAATACAATTTGTCTTATTCGAGATTCAATTTCAGTTTCTAAAAGATGTCTGTAAAGAACTCTGATGAAAATCGGTCCAACAACGCGATTATAATATGCGGATTAGTATCGCTCCAGTATCGTACATTCTGTTTGTTGACTTTTCCATTAAGAAAAAACGTGCATTCGTCTGCGAAACATACACGTTTTAGGAAGCCCCGTTCTCCTTCAATCGTTCTTGTTAACAACTCACAGAATTCACCCCTCCGGTCTGGATCATTCTCCGTGAGAGCATTTTTTTTTTTTTTTTATGTTCTGGTTCCCACGAAAAGGGATATCCTGTAATGTTCAGAGAACATCGTGGGAACCTAGGGAAAGAAGGTAGGAGTTGGTGTTCTTCTTAAATTTCTGAAGGTTGTATGCCTCGGGGAACACCTCCCTAGGCAATGAGTTCCAAAGCCTCGCTGTTCGTTGGATGAACGAGTCTTTGGAAAGTGATGTTCTGCAGGTCTCCAAAGTGACCACGAAGGGGTGTGATGACTGAACTTGACGGGTTAATCTCGAAGAGACTGCCAAAGCAGGAACGATTGTTGATATTTCAGAAGAGCATCGCCCATGAAAATATCTATAAAATAGAGACAAATCGCCAACTTTTCTACGGTGTTCCAGACAAGTGAGCGAGTTTGTAAGCGAGGCATCACCGACGAGACGAATTGCCCTTACTTTTCTACGTGTTCCAGACAGGAGCGAGAAGTAAGCGAGCATCACCGTTACAGGTCGGATCTGTGCCTATAGATCATAAGCAGCTGACTGGGGTGAAATAGCTCTTGGCACGAAACAGAAAACCAAGTTTTGGGATGCACTTTTGGCAATGGACCTCACGTGATTTTCCCAGGAAGGTTATTGCTGATAGTAATACCAAGCATCGATATGGATGGCTTCAGTGGTATGGTTACTCCTGACAAAGTTATGTTAGGCACAGTGAGATCGGCTTTTCTAGAGAAAAGACATGCTTGTGTTTTGTTTGCATTGAATTCTACCAAGTTATTAGATCCCCATTCGAGAATTGTTGCTAAGTCCATATTTATATTATTAACATTTCTTCCTCGTTCATTTCTGGTTTCACGGGCTGATATAGGGGCCCTGGAAGAGAAAGCGGTATGGAGGGTACTATCATCGGCAAAGCTGTGTACTGGACATGAAGTTGCTTTCAACAGGTCGTTGATGTGAAGTAGAAATAGTGTTGGTGCGAGAATGGATCCTTGCGGAACACCAGCATTTATGAGTAGAGTGTCAGATGAAACTCCATCGACCACTACATGGAGAGACCTGTTTGAGAGAAAACTAGCAAGCAGAGAACACAGCTGAGGGGGCAAGCCATAAGACGGAAGCTTGGCGAGGAGTCCCTGGTGCCAAACTCGATCGAACGCCTTGGAGATATCTAATGCCACAGCTAAAGTTTCTCCATACTTTTCAATAGATAGCTGCCATATATGTGAGACGTAAGCGAGCAGGTCACCAGTTGATCTCTGATGGCGGAAGCCATATTGCCTATCGTTGACAATTCCTGAGTCTTCCAGATATTTCATGAGCTCGATGTTGATGGCTTTTCTATGACTTTTGAAGTAATAGATAGCAGTGCGATAGGTCTGTAGTTGCTAGGTAGGGCCTTTTTGCCTTTGTTAGGGAGTGGCTGTACTCTTGCAATTTTCCAATTGGATGGAAATCCCCCCAAATTGTAAGAGTGGTTGAACAACTTGCAAAGAACAGGTGTTAGTTCGGGGCACATTTCTTGAGAACAATCGGCGGGATTCCGTCAGATCCACAGGCTTTGTTGGTGTTGAGACCCAGCAAAATCTTTCTGATAGTACGTTGGCGAAAGGTGATCTCGGCATGTGACTGTCAATAGGTGTAATGTTCGGGGTTGTTTTCCGATGAATCCAGAGTGGAATTTCCAGCAAATAGGTGCGCAAAGATATTGGCTTTTTCCTGGGCAGTCGTTGCTAGTGTTCCATCTTCTTTGGTTAGGGGGGGAAATGAGCTGGAAGTGAAGTTTCTTCCCACAGCTTTGGCGAAAGACCAAAATGAACGGGATCCGTTAGGACATTCAGCAAGTTTTGATCTTATTTTAGCTTTGTGGGCATCTTTTGAGCATTCTATTGTCTCTTTACATATGCCTCTAGCCTCGACATATGCTGCTCTGGTCTCAGGGCCCGGATTTTTTAGCCATCGATGGTATGCTGCCTGTTTGGAAGCCACAGCTCTAGAGCAGTTTCTGTTAAACCAGGTCTTATCGGATGATGTTCTTCTTTCGGTATTCGGTATGTAAGTTTGCATCCCCAATATGATGATTTCAGAAATTGTCTCAGCACATCGTGTTGGATCTACTGAAGAGAAACAAACTCTCTTCCATGGAAACGCTGAGAAAAACATACGAAGACCTTCCCAGTCGGCCGAATTGTAATGCCACATGAGACGGGGTGGTATTGTGCAGCTCGATGGTAAATGGAAAGAGCATGTTGTGGATTGCAGGATTTTCATTTTATAGGGATGAAACTTTTCTTTTTTTAGGACTCTTTGGGCACTTTTTGAACTTACTCCACATGATTCAGCAACTGCAGATGTCGACTGAGTCGGATTGATTACCATTTCAGCAACAATTTTTATCTTTTTTTTTCTGAGAGAGGCGTTCTTCCAGAGCTTGGAGCATCTTTCAGCGTACCAGTTGCTTGGAGCTTATTTAAAAGACGGACTTTAGACGAGCACTGTATATATATTGATCATACATATCCATCGGTCAAACTTTGGCGTAAGTGTGACTCTGGCCAAGTGTCAGAAAACAACAAAGGAGCTTCCACCACAAATTTTTATTGTTAACAAAACGTCATTTAAAAAAATTATAAACTGTCTGACATAAAATTTCAAATGCCAAATTGGCAGAAAACATAAAAAATCCTTTTGAAATAAAAAATTTGTTGAAAAAGTTTTCCATGCGGAAATTGGAGAAATCGAATGAGATCTTCATATGTCCCTTGAACTTTTGAACGGTTTGACGTTGAACAATGGGACAAAAACAGTTTTGAATGATATTAACGATACTACTTTTTGGAATGGAATACATTGTGATTGCTTGATAGATGGTGTTGAAAAAGTAATTCAATTTTACTTTCAACCACGGTTGTTCTACGGCATCACAATTCCGATGTGTAACGATTCATGACTAAAATAATTTTTAATTTTCGATTTCGAAGCTTAATCAGCCAGAGATTTCGAACACATACAAAAATCCAATTTCCGACCCAAATAATACCAATTCATTTATTTTTAGAGACCATAATCATAACAGGTACCATTTATTGGATTTGGTAAACTGATAATCAAGCAGTTACCTAGAAATGCCTAGTATGAAGTTGGATTATTTTGTCGATGGTCAAGACCTTCTAATGTATAAATCATTATAACACTACTTTCCTGCTCTTCATATTAAAAACGAATCATCGAAACTGAAACAACGAATAACACCCGTGTGCTGATATACCTGCAGATATGTTACATAATGTTCGGGAAGAATTTTCGAATCGAATATTTCATTGTCAATACAACAATTTTGCTTCTTATTCTTAATAAAGGTCAGGTTTTGCGCACAAATTTGACAAAATATTTTTTATCTCGAAAACTGTCACAGGTATAGAGAATTATTAGGATAAGTTGTAAGGAAACCTATAATTCCAAAAATGATATATATATTGATATATATATATATATATATATATATATATATATATATATGGTTTTATTAAATAAAAATAACTACTTTCTGGACAATTAATTTAACCAATATAGATGTTTTATTATCACCCCCACAAATTTTCGAAATGATCTGTCGCTCCATTCTCCAGATACTTCTTATGTTCCATCAGTGAAACACCCTGTATAAAATAGTTAATGGTACTGAACCCTGAGTGGGGCACACTCGCTCTTGCTCGCTTTTTTATTCCTAGAATCATCCGCAATAGAAAAACATGTGTCTGTTAAACGGACTTCCTATTTCACATGGATTTTCCAGTGGATTGGAAATACTGGAAAGGGTGCAAAAAAAAAAAAGGAAAAACTTACCAGTATTGCATTGCATTCAGTATTGATTATAGCCTACCTGAAATTTAAAAAAAAACAGTTACATTAACGGTGCAACGCTCCCCCATTAAAACCTCAATCTGAATGCGCTATATGGCCTAATATACACGCAAGCAAGTTTCTCTGATCGGAATATTCAAACAGCGGTTTCACTTCGCCTTATTTTCTAATACAAATGAAATATTTCAGAAGTAGATCTAATGCGAATCGAAAGATATCGTTGAATAATTAACGTAGCATAACAAACTGCATAACGCGATCATTTCAAAATACGATATGCCAACCGTCCGTCTCATTTATCGAAAACTAGTACGGGTACATTGTATCGTTCATTTTTAAGGTACCTTCGTGAAAATGGTAAAAACGGAACACGGTGTCTGTCTGTTGGTTTTTTATGGCCTCGAAAAATTCAACCAAGCAGGATTTAAGGTTTTCACGACGTTTCGAATGCTTGTATCTGCAATCGTCTTCAGGTGAATACTGACAAGTTTAGGTGCTACTTACCAATTTATATGTCTGTCGGTGTAATGATGCGTGTAATTCCGCCATGTGCAGTGGTGCGTGTAATTTCGCGCGGTGTGGTGGTGACATATAAATTGGTAAGTAGCACCTAAACTTGTCAGTATTCACCTGAAGACCATTGCAGATACAAGCATTCGAAACATCGTGAAAACTTTTTAAATCCATTAAGACGATGGACGTCCGAAACGAGAGTATCAAGTTACCACATCGTCTAGAACCTTCAAACAAATTTATATTTTGTTTTTGAATGTAGAATCAATTAGGCAAACTCATTCAAGTTTTGAAAATTTAGAACTGAAATATTCGTTCGACAGAAAAAAAACCATGTGGGGTATTAACTTGCGGTGCGGAATGTTCAATGACCTTACTTCTTCAATGAAAATCCCAATGGGTTCCGATATTCACATTTCTTACGAAATGATCCGATTTAATTAATGGAAGATATTCCAATAGCAGAACGACAAGGAATTTGGTGGTAACAAGATGGTTCTCCTCCCCGTAGTTTACAAGTCACTGAATATCTGTATAGAACGTATCCAAATAGATAGATTGGTAATAAGGGTCCAATTCGATGGCCGGCTCGTTCCCCAGATTCATCACCACTTCATTTTTTCTGAGGGGTTATTTAAAAAATATTGTTTTCACTAGCATTGTTATTGTTGTTTAGATGCTACTTACAAATATTTTTGATTAATACAATGAGTTTTTTTTATATTGACTTTTATATTTATAATAAATTTTAAGTTCTTTGGCCGGAGAGGTTTGTTACTCATCTAGATTATGATACTTGATCGAAGATTACATTTGCCTTTTTAATAGGGTTCCGTAGCTCAAAAAGGAGAAAAAACAACTTTTAATGATCATTCGCGAATTTTTTATCACAACTTTTTTCGGAGTATGTTTGGGATTTGACATAGTAATAAAGTTACTGGCTCATATATTTCTCAGTACGCGGAACAGGATATTTTGATGGCGGACAAGTTTGGCATCTGATTTCTTTCAAGTCATCATGTGGGGAGTTGTTTAAAGAGGTTAGTTTTAAGATTCCAGAACTTTTCAAAGAATTTTATATAACCCAATTTTATAAGCCGGTGTCTCAAGACGCGAGACTTGGCGAGCTTGGCTTGGAGGATTGTGCTTGGAGCACAGGAGTGAGGCTTGTGCAATCTCGAGCTTGATTGGTCTCACGGCGGGTATAATTTGACTGGTTCGTTGTCTATCAGTGATTTCAGAACGGTACACGAGCCAAGGAAGGCAGGTATTGTCCAGTGCAGAAGTTATTTAGTTTACAAAGGATAGCATGTGCAGCAGCGTATTATTATAAATTATTTTTTGTGATTGGGTCCCATATAAATCTATGAATTCAATTATTGCGTCTGAATTTTACTTTATGTTAATACACAATACTCTGCCGCCACCAAACTGTCTCTCTGAATGACCGCTCCCCCGTCGTAGCTGACACTGACGACAGGCACCCTCGCGCCTACAAGCTATACAGTACGAGCCAGCTGGTCGGGCCACGATGATTTGATGATCGTAGAATTGACGACATTTCATGGGAACGGTCGAGCCACCTCGAGCTTAGGCTTGCCAAGTCTCGATTCTACGCGAGTCGACCGGTCTCACGATGCGAGACTTGACAATCCCCAAGCCGAGCTCGTCAAATCTCGCGCCGTGAGACACCGGCTTCAAGCCGGCGTCTCACGGCGCTGGACAAGTTTGGCTTGTGGGATTGTGCTCGGTGCACAGGAGTGAGGTTTGTGCAATCTCGAGCCTGATCGGTCTCACGGCGTGTATGATTTCCCGGACGTCTATCAGTGGCTAGAAGTTGGTACACGAGCCTAGGAAGGTATACCAGTGCATTAGTTATAGATAGCGCCGATGAGAGGATAGCATGTGCAGCAGCATATTTTTATATACATATTTTTCTTCCTCATATAAATCTGAGAATTCAATAATTGCTTCGGAATTCCATTCCAAGTTAATACACAATATTGAAAAACAACACTCAACTATCACCAAACTCCCTCTCCGCAGTGTTTGGGCTCCCGTCGTAGCTGACACTGTGGACGACAGACATCCTCGCGCCTCTGACCGCTCAACAAGCCACAGAGCACGAGCCAGCTAGTCGAGCCTCGCGCCTTTGACTTTTGGGAATTTACCTACATTTCATGGGAACGGTCGAGCCACCTCGAGCTTACGCTTAACAAGTCTCGATCCAACGCGAGTCGACTGTTCTCAGGACGCGAGACTCAACAACCCCCAAGCCGAGCTCGCCAAGTCTCGCGCCGTGAGACGTCGGCTTCCGACGAGAGACTCGTTAATCCCCAAGCCGAGCTCGCCAAGTCCCGCGCCGTGAGACGTCGGCTTCCGACGAGAGACTCGTTAATCCCCAAGCCGAGCTCGCCAAGTCTCGCACTGCTGATAATTTGCGCCGAAAACATGTTTCTGTATATGCGAAACTAATGAAGCTATAAAATGAACAATATCGGATTGCACACACACTTCTCTCTCTCTTCCTGCCACTATTCTAGATTGGCAGTTTTGTTGTTTATATTTTGAAGTAGTTTTCATTTCAAGAGTTGTTCTGGTTCACCACTTACATACGATAATTGCAGTAGTGATAGATTACAGCCCCATGTTTTGCCTGCGATTTTTATCCACATAATAATAATAATAGATTTATTGCCTTTCAAAAAGTACATTTTATGGCAAGGGTGCGAGTTATCATTAAACAGGATGAATAAATGGATGTGTGTTGAACATAATAGATAGTAATGATACTGTTAACCTGATATTACAGTAAACTGGTAACTGGTGCATACATAAATAAACATACATATGTATTACAAAACAAGGAAAGTATCAAAAGAAAAAAATAAAGAGAAGAGTTAATAGTAGAGAGTATAACACTTGTGAGCACAGAATAACTTTCATTCATTGATAAGAAAAGATCGTAATTTTAGAACGTTTCATAGGTACGAAGCAATGGTTTTAGCCTTATCAACTGAAAGCGTATCAAGAGCATGGGCCAAAGCAGTCATATTTGTTCAGGAGTTCAGGAAAGAAGGTTTCATTACACAATATATGGGGCAATTAAAGAAAATGTGTTCGAGTGTCTCCATCTGAGCTTGGTTACAAACTGTGCACAGCTCGTTTGGATTAATGGTATGAGTTGAATTTAGCAGAGATGGAATTACATAGTCTCAGTTGTGCAATGGTTCTCGTGTACTTGATGGGCATGATCAAAGAAATATATTTCTGAGGAGAATAATGTAGAACAAAGAAAGAGTTATACATTGTCAGGAATGATGACCGTTACCAAAGTAATAGATCAGCTTCATACAGGTTTTCTCTGAATTTCAATAGATATTATTTCTTGGATTTGATATATTCCAGGGAGAGTTTGTCCCAGATATCATCGGCGTGTATCACCGTAAAAAATGATTTGACCTGCAGAATTCAGTTATATTTAAGGTCAGAGTTAGTAAGCTGGAGTTGACGTTTGAGAATAATTTTTGGTAAACGTCCATTTCAAAATGTTGCATGAAAGTTTGACACGACCACATTCTATTCTGACTGCGTAGTCCGGTGTATGGATTGGGAGTAAAATAAACTTTTTTAAGAATTGTGTGTGTACTTGCTCGGCGATGTCGACATAGCATAGACTCCAGACAGGAATGCAGTTGGACATAACACTGGACAAGAGAGTCAAAGAGACGCAGCCTGGTTTACATTGATTCAACCTTGGTCTTAGCAAAAAGTGGGAATAATGCGGCAGTAGCTTGCTCAGCTTTGGCATTGGAACCATCAGCCATATCACGAAAAAAGGAAGAATATTTGAATAAAACGCCAATATATGTTTATGAATTGGTGGTTTATATTGGATGCCCATTAAACTAAAAGCGGAAGTCTGTTTTATAGGTACCCCTGGAGAAAACAACAATTTTGGTTTTCGCAGAATTAACTGAGATACGATTTGAGAAAGTGTAATACTCCAGAAGCTTGAGTTTTTTATATATATCATTGTGACTTGATAAAATCAATGATTATTATTGTTCGATTGCAAAAAACCTTAGTGAGAATATAGTGATTCCTTACGATAATCGATGAAAGAAAATTTTATTTCGTGCATAAAATAATTTATTAAAATCGTAGCAAAGCGCTTTCGACCGTTGGGTCATCATCAGTGCGTACCTGAAAGTAAGTAATATTGATAGAGAATAAGTTACTGAAAAGTTTTTTTTTAGAAAGAAAATTGACATATTTTAAATGTCAGGTGTACAAGAAGCCAAAAAGACCATAAAATATCTTATGATCAATGAAAGTTATATAGGTTTACGTGACACACATGTTAAAATACATATTCTTGGCCAGGATGAAAATTGAGATTACAATTTTTCCTTATCTTTTAAAAAGCCATTGTTGTTGTGTGATAGCTGGACCCAAGTGACAAGATCAACAATTGACAAGTGAACTATGAAGTAGATTGACAATTGACAAGTGAACTATGAAGTAGATTGGCAGGGAACACCAAACCATGGAGATATCAGAATCAAGAAAGGAATATCCCTGTCATACGAAAACACACTAGAAGATGATCAATCTAATGAGGACTGTCATCTGTCAAATATATGTTCCAGTATTCCAAGGAAGACCAGACAAGACTCTTCAATTTCACATTTGAGTCATCACAATTGAATATAAGTTCAAGGGAGAAGTCTAATTAGACCCGTCCTGATCAAAACAAACAATTGAATAACTCTGGTAGTGTTCATGGACAATGAATTTAAATTTTTCTTAATAAAAATAAAACTCCTTGCCTACCATGGCTCAGTTGAACCGCAACTGGGGGATAAGAAGTGTGATACAAGTCTAATGGGAACTAGACCCAACTTCACAACTCCCACAGCTGGAGTAAAACAGAGTATAAAAGGTGATAATCCAGAACATGACTTGTGTTCTCAGTATGGAGAAAACTGAAAAAGAGGCTGGCAAATTGCAAAGAGATACAAGTAAAATCATCATAGAGAATGGAAATTGAAAATTATTAGCATGATTAACAAAACACTAAAATGTGAATTAGAGTAAAAAAGCTAAGGAAGTTATATATTATTTAATTTAGACGTCTATGAAGTGGAATATAGGATCTATTTAAATTGACTTGCGTGTTGAGACAAAGGTTATTGTTGAGTATTTCTTTACTAATGTGTAAATCTTCAAGAAAATCTAATCTATTATAATTTTTGGAACTGACTTCATGTAAGATTTGTGAATTTCTATTTGGACTAAAATTATGATTGTTAAATCTTAAGTGATGACCGAAGGCAGAAACTTTATTACTATTTAAATGTTCCATAATACGAACTTTCAAAGGTCTACAAGTTCTACCAATGTAGGCTGCATCGCAGTCTTCACAATTTAACTTATATATACCACTTTTGGAAAGTTTGTCTTTTGTATTGACCGAAAATCTACTCCTACGGTCGAAAGCGCTTTGCTACGATTTCAATAAATTATTTTATGCACGAAATACAATTTTCTTTCATCGATTATATCGATACGTGCACACAGTCACACTTTTCATTCCTTACGATCCCTTATCAAATCTTGAAGATGTCAGAATTGAGGATAACCTAACTTTGTACGATACAAATATTAACGAATTAGTAAACATTTTGAGGAATATAAAGAATAAAAATGCAACTGGTTATGATGGAATCTCCATAAAAATTATCCAAAATCTTCCAATTAATGCACTGCCAACATTTGTATCTCTAATCAACACCTCATTCCACAATGGATTTTTTTCTGATTTTCTGAAAACATCTGTTGTCCTTCCATTATACACAGGTGGAGATTTAGATGATCCTGCGAATCTTCGCCCGATCTCCCTCATTTTAACTATAGCCAAAGTTATCGAAAAACTTGTGAAAGTACGTCTGACGGATTTCCTAAGACGCCACAATATTTTAAGTGAAAGCCAGTTTGGTTTTCAAAGCAATAAAAATCCTACGCACGATGCTATCTTTTCATTTCTTTATGATATTTATTCAAAGTTGAATTCTGGTAATGTAGCTGCTGCGGTCTTTTGTGATCTATCGAAGGCGTTCGATTGCGTTGATCCTAAGATCTTGCTAAGAAAAATTCACCAATACGGTTGCAGAGAAATGACGCTCGAATGGTTTGATTCTCACCTTTCAGGAAGGAATCAAATGGTAAGAACAGCAGGATATTATGTGTGGAGTGCCACAAGAATCAGTTTTAGGACCCATTTTGTTCTTATTATATGTCAATGACCTTGCAAATTTGAATATTTCTGGAAAATTCACTCTTTTCGCTGACGACACGACGATATTGTGGAACAACAAAAACTCAAATGATTTACAAAAATATCTACTGATATGAAAAAAATGAAGGAGTAGTGTGATGCTAATTTGTTATCCTTCAATATCACTAAAACAAACATTATATCATTCAGAGGTTCTCTTGATGACCTGTCATTTGGTGATAACTTAGTGATCAAGAACGAGACTCAAACTAAATTTCTAGGTATTTGACAATAAGCTCAAATTTATTGAACATATTAAGCATCTTAAAAGTAAAATTTCTTCTGGATGTTATGCAAAGAGAGTAACTTCAATAAATTTGGGAATCAAAACCGCTAGAACGGTGTATTACGCCCTCTTAGAATCTCACCTACGTTATGGAATACCGTTTTGGGGAGTATGCAATTCATCAGCACTTCTAACTGTATTAGTACTGCAGAAACGGGCTATCAGGTATATGTGTAAGATTAAACCTCGTGATTCGTGCAGACACAAATTCGTCGAGGAAAATATTTCAACAGTGATTGCTTTGTTCATTTTGGAATCGGTTTGTCTCATTTACAAAAATATGTCCCTATTCGAGGCTTCGTGCAATTCTTATAACACCCGCTCCACCGCGTTGAAATTGCCAATTCCTTTAACAAATTTGGCCAGGGATTCTATTTATTACAATGGGGTCAATATGTTTAATCACTTGCCCTCAGATATAAGACAGGCAAATTTGACCAACAAAAAGTTTAGAAGAAGAGTAAAAACATTTCTGGCCGATAGACCCTATTATAATTTGCAAGAGTTCTATAATGATAAATTTACGTGACAAAATGTGCATATTTGAATATATGTTATAAAGATTTTGTTTATATTCTTGCTTGGATATATATGCTGTTTGTTTGGCGTAATAGGTGTATTTTATTTATGTAATATTTTATATAACTGTATATGTTTATATGTGTATTATATAAGTCTTGATAATATTTTTAAACAAAACTGCACATTTAACCATGTTGATTCAAAATTCGACGATGAACTTTATAGTGTATGTTCTAACTTTACTTTTTCGTAGGTGTTTTTATATTTACATTTTATATTTCTATATTTACATTTATATTTATTTATCACAACTTTGTCCACAAGAGTTATTCTTAATGACAATAAAGTATATTATTATTATTATCATTATTATAATATTCAGGATTATGATTTTGAACATGTATATTATGTTTCTAAGATGCGTACACAGGATGGACAGCACATTTTTTGAATCCACTTCGAGTTGTGATATCATGTTTGATTGGCAGTTATAGGCCGGACTTGAATAATAATTACAAATTGAAACGAAATATGAATGCATGATACATTAAATTGACGTTATCAGGGTCGCTTCTTTGTTTCCTAAAGACGCGGCAGATAATTATAAGGCACTTCATATACCCATTATTTTCATTGAACCGTGTTTACAGAGCCATGGCACGTGTTTTTCTTTAAAGGACAGTAGAGATAGACATGATTTTCCCAAAATTTAATAATAATTACAAAAGTTTCAAAACTTCAGTAGAGTGAAGATGACTTTCATATGATATGTAGTATGATTTTGAATCCTTTTTTCTGAACGGAAGATGTTGAAAATCAGGATTTAATGAATTTTCACATTATTAGCGCGGAAAAAATTGCAAAAGTTCTGCAAACTTTCGAAGTTTTAATAAATAGCAATTTACATCCTCCGATGAATTTGCAACCACTCAAACAAAATGGAAATGTCTGTTTTATCGAAAAAAAATTGTTGTTAGTCCTAATTTTTCTATGAAAATTCCAAAAAAAAAAAAATTACTAAATAATGTTCTTACAAAGTTTTAATTTGCAATCTCTTGCGTCAAACGAAAAATATATTTTTTCATTAAATTGTTTTTTTTTATTGAAATGAGTATCGGAAGTATTACAAAAGTTTCCAATAATGGTTGCAAGTGGAGGTGTCCTGACGTACAATGTTTTCATTAATTCGCAACCTCATCTACAACACGGAAATGAGGGTAAAATCAAAAGAAAAATATTTTCGTATTTGTACTCTACCAAAAAAAGCAAAAGTTTTGCGAATCGGACAGAAAAATAATTCTACCAGTTGGTGGCAGTATAATAATTTGGAAACTATGTTACAATGCGGAACATTAGGAATTAAAAAAATATTTATTTTTGCAACACCTGTGTTATCTGAATAATAAAGATTTTCATATACCTAATAAATGACATTCATTGTGTTACCAAGTTAACTATCGATCAAGAAGAAGCTCGTCAACGGTAGGTTAAATCATTCAATGTTGAAAGCTAACATTTTCGATATGAATTTAAAACATCATATTACAATTAGGAATTTGCATAAAAAATACTCTGAGTAGGTTTGATGGAGGATCGATAATCTCTCGACACGTTTTCATAATTTTCTTTATTCATTAAAAAATGGAGGGAATATTGAGATTTAAAAAACATTCGTACATTTGTACATTAGTACGATTAACCTACAACTGTGTTACGTCACAGTGTTTTGTTTACAGATTGATGAATGCACAGCAGTTTAGTAACATGATTTATTACCAGAATAACAATAAATAATAGTTTTAAGAAACTAAAAAACACGCTTTTATAGAAAACCAGACTAAAAAAATTTAAAATAGGAAAAAAAAAATTTATTAAAAAAAAGCATGGGGTGCATGGTATCGCCTCGACCAACAATTACCTGTGATCTGAGACATTTCTTACTTTACTGTCCTGTAATGTACTATATAATTATTGATACCATGCACCCCACGCTTTTTTCCAATAAAATACATTTTTTTCTTATTTTCAATTTTTTTAGTCTGGTTTTCTATAAAAGCGTGTTTTTCAGTTTTTTTAATCTATTATTTATATCCTACTTTTTAGTGTGGTTTATTTATGAAAGCGTGTTTTTTTAGTTTTTTTTAAACTACTTATTATTTTTATTATGTTTTTGCAAATTAAAAAATGGAATAATCTTATCAAATTAGGTAATCATAATCTCCGACGCCAAAAACCCCCACATACCAATTTTGAATAGAATCGGACCATAATAACAAAACTCGGCCGCCATTTTGAAGCCGCCATCTTGAATTTTTCAATGTTTACAAAAGAATCATAATATTCGACCCCAAAAACCCCCACATACCAATGTTGAATAGAATCAGACCATAATAACAAAACACGTCCACCATTTTGGAGCCGCCATCTTGAATTTTTCAATTTTGGCAAATGAATCATGATCTCCGACCACGAAAACCCTCAGATACCAATTTTGAAGCGAATCGGACCATAACCACAAAACTCGTACGCCATATTGGAGCCGCCATTTTTTTTTTCACACAAATTTCTTAATGAATTGTCACCGGAATTATGTACACCTGCCAAATTTCAAATCCTTCGGACGTCTGGAAGTGGGTCAAAATCGCGCCCAAAGGAGTCGGTTACAAACGAACAAACAAACATACAAGTGAAGCTAATATAAAGCGTGTAGAAATACTGTCAATTGTATTTTTATGACAGACAACTATATAACTAACCAAAAACAATGCACACTCATCTAATAGTCCTGGAGCTACAACTGAAATAGAATTGCCTTTTCCCTCTTTATTATTTTTTTTTTTAATCAAGAAAATGATTTTTACGTGTCGATTACATTTCAGTCCTCCATTCGAATTCAATGGAATTTTTCAAGCGAAACCACAATTGGAGTAAGAAAGTCGAGTGGAAATGTAAATTATATTTTTTTTCAATTCAAGAAATACATACCTACCTGTAAAAATTAAATTTGAGATGTAAGATCAATGTCACAATTTTTTTTTCAGCAACGTTTCTGTCTGATGATGAAAATTATATACTTGCGAGATATACAATCGATAACGTTTTGATATATTTACTTCCATAGAGCATCGATTATTCATTTTAAAATTGCTATAAAGTTATGTTGTGACAAGTGAAAATTTTAAATGAAGAATGATAGCATTTCGTTTCTAATGCGATTAGAATTTAATGTCTTCCAATAGTCTTTTACCAGAATATTAGATTAAATTTATGTCGCTGATTAGTCGAAAACAGTGATTGCATCAGAGATTAATAACTGGTTTCAAATTTTTTAATGGGTACCTACGTAACCGTATCATTTTTCGGATGCAATTTCAATCGACCACTACAAAATATAACAGATATACGCGATGGATAATCAAGTATTTAACTGGACCACTGTAGACATATGTCGGTCTAATATATATCTTAAACCTATTTGCACAATATTTGCAATTTATGGCCAAATTATTAAAAAAAAATCAATTACACAAAAAAACTGTTCTGTAGAACAATGACGGTTGCAAATCGCTTGCGTCACGTAAAATATTAGTCGTAATTTTAATTGCAACTTGTAGAACTTTTGCAATTATTTCAGAAGTTGTAAAAATGCAAAAAAATATTGGTGGATTGATAGGTTCCGTTATTTATATGAGGTTGCAAAGTTACATATCCACTGACACCGATGTTCTCTTTATTTGCAACCACAATAAAAAACTTTTGTAATTATTTCAATGCTTGTGTGTATTGATAATGGGAGCGTCAATAAAAAAGTTTGATAAATAAATGATGCGTTTTTCAGAAATGGTTGCAAATGTACGTGAATATTTTCAACTTTTTTTTCGTTTACTTATCCAATTTGCAGAACTTTTGAAATTTTTTTAAACAAATTACAATGAAAAACTTAAACGAATTACAAAAAACAAGGTTCCGTAACTTTTACAAGGTTGCATACTTAATGCATGTTGTAAAACACCATTACTATAGGCATGCATAGTTTGCAGAACTTTTGCAATTTTCAGTGCAATAATAAAGCATGAAAACGTTTTTTGCAATTAAAACAATGTTCCGTTCATCACAGACTTTTTTTATTAGGAGCATTGTTTGTACAAGTCACAGATCTTGCAGTACTATTTCCAGTACTGAGAAACAATACTCTAGGATGAGGAACTTGAGAAAATATTCCTTAAGAAGTACAAACGACTCCGAATGTGCACTGTTTTATTTTGAAGTTCATAGCAAAACTGAATTTGAATAAAAAAAATACGCTGGAAGTACAACCCAACTAGCAATATGAATGAATGAAAGTGCATTAGGAATAGTTTTTTGATTTACGAAAAATTTTTTTTTTCATAGTTTATACAGGTTTAATGTTATTTTTATTTTATGAAAAATGTTTTTCAGTAGACATTCATAGTCGAGTTATATTCAGTTTTTCATTTTAAAATTCTGAGCGAATTATATTTGGAGTCTGTAGGAATAAACACTATGCAATGAATTGTATTGAAACTTGTATCTGCTCACAAAATTTGTCGATTTAATTCTGACTCACTCAGTACATCGGAGATTACGAAAATGGGTTAAGAACCTTCTTTGACTCTGTAGGGTAGTAATGTAAAACGTTTAAATGGGTTAATTAGTATTGCAATGCGGATTTTTTCTGCTCTTATTTCGAACATACCCTGTAAACATAAGGTCGCAAAAGTGAACTAAGAACTATTCCTCAATCTGTAGGATCACCATGCAAAAAGTTGCTTGCTAATCGGTTTAATATTATGTAAACCCGGAGTTTGTCAGTCTTATTCTGACTCACTTTATATATACGAGAAGACAGAAGTAGGCTAAGAACCCTCTCAAGGTACCATTACACGGCATTGACACGTCTGGCGTGTGAACTGACACTCCACGCGTCGTGAGAATGGTGCGGCGTGAGAAGTTCGCGCGGAGTGCCAGGTCCTGTCGATTCGCGGTAAAATTTTATAGTTTGTTTTCATCGATGCACTAACATACCATTGAAGTTTCAAAACTTTTGGAATTAATATCCTCCATCGGGTAACGTTTGTAAAGCCAATTTACTGAAAACTTACAAGGAAGTATTTAGCTTTTTTCTACTTTTAACGGTACTATGTTTTGGACGTCATATGTTCATTTCCAAGAATTTGAAAATGAGTTGATAATGACAATTTTGGAATATTTGAAAAAATGACAGTGTTGGTGAAGTCAATATTTTGTTTGCCTATCTTGAGATAGACCACTTTAGAACGAGCTTTTGTTTGGCTCGCAATTGAAATTTCTATCCATTTGATTAATTTGGTCACTTATAATTTCTCTAGAGCACGAAGTATTTCCGGACCTTTTTTCGAGATGCGTTTTTTTTTTAAATTCACAATTTTTCAGAAGATCTAGATCTATCGGCATTGGGAGGCACCCCGTACCGAACGTGTGGCTCTGCGTATGTCATTCAAAAGGATCAAATTCCCGTTGTTCCCATCCCGCCTAAAGATGCGGAACAAAAACTCGTGGAAAGACTGGAAAAACATCCGGACCTAAAGAACCTCGAAGACCCTATGCCGCCTTTCGAGTCCGTTGAACAGAGAATGCTCGATTTGGACAAGAGGAAACTCCATCCGTTGTACAAAATGTATGTATCCTGCCTAAGATGTCTAAAAACATGGTGTATTCACTTATACCTGTAAAATATTGGGACAAACTGGGGGACAACAGCCCACTTGATAAAGGGAGTTATCTAGAGTTTCAGATGGCGCCGATGTCGTTTCTTGTCATAATTCAGTAAACTGCAATTTCATACCGCACAGGGTGTTTTTGTGATTTGTGTCTCCTGATCCGTTCTGTGATTGTGCTTTTGTCGCCTTTAGGGTTATGTCAATTCGTTGTGAAATATTTTGAGGATGATCGATCGATGTAACATATTTTAGAACAAACTATTCCATGTACTAATGTCAGGGTTATCATATATTGTCAGTATTGTATATATAATAACCCTGAGTGTTCTATAGAATTTTCGAGAGGGTTCCGAAATAATTCTAATTATGAACCGTACCAATTTATTTTCTATGGTTAATTTTCTATTGATACAGCTCCACTGAGTTGGTACTTATGTATTTCTGTCCCTGTTTGCTCGTGATAAAAATCTCATGATGGAGCGGATAATGATTTTATGAAGTGCTGTAAATTACATACAATTACTTAATTGAACTTTCAAACCAATAAAAGTACGGGAGATGCAATCTCTTTCACTTTCTGAAAAATATATATTCTAGTCTGAAGGAAGTGTTTTGCGACATATCTAAAGCTTTTGACTGTTACATAAGCTTCATCTCTACAGCTTCAGAGGACGAAGCTTCAATTGGTTCAAATCCTTTCTGAGTGGAAGAACCTCTTAGCTTTTTGACAAATTGAGAGGTGTTCACTATTTTGGCAGACAACACGACTATCTTATCGCAAGAACTCAAATAACCTTCATATAGCGGAGTAAAAATAGCTTAAAATCATGCATTATTTTGGAATCCTGGAGGACTCCATGGATTTTTCTAAAACCATCTGATATTACTTAGAAATTGCTTGCAGAAAAAAGTTATAAACTTATATTCGTGCCCTGCTTGTTTATTAATTGTTTAAACAATGTAAAACAATTTTGTTAGGAAAATTTTATCCAAATTGATGCTATAGGGGTTTTTGAAGTCGCTGAACTAGAATATGACATTGAAAAAACGATAGCGTGGCCAGTCGTAAAGGTAGATTTCATGAATGATAATTCACAGCTACCTATTTGTTATTTATGTGTACATCTAAGAGACAAAAAAAACTGGTAAAATTTGTGAGATATTTATGAAACGACTTATAGTTTGCCTATATTGGGTATGGAAATGAAATATTGCGAAGTTTTTCAACAGCTGCCATTTTGAGACTATTGGACCATTTTGTAATAATTTTTTTCAACTTGTGATTGTAATGTATCTAGTTGGTTGGTTGGAAGCTGACGAGCCAGAGACAGGGTTGGCACTTAGCTTCCCTTGACACTGCGACCAGCTGGGGTCTATTGTATCACTCTGTCGTCAGTGGTTCCTCATTCAAACAGGTTTGTGCCTTTAATTAGGTTAAGAAGCCTGTTGATAAGGTTCTTCGGATTCATGCCTGTTTCCGGGCTGATCTCTCCAAAGGTTCTGTGTCGCCTAATATGAGAGGCTGTTTCCTCCTTTTCATCACACAGCCTACACTCCACGGTTTCCCTGCGTACTCCCATGATGTTTAGGTGTTTTCTTAGGCCGTAGTGTCCAGTCAACAGACCTATTATTATACGAGCCTTCGTTCTGTTCAGGTTCAGAAGGTCAGCCGTCAGGGTCCGGTTTGGATGCCCTAGCATGACTTTGCTGTGTATTTGCCCGACAGTTTGATCCCAATAATGAATCTAGTAACTAGCAAGTCAAATAATTTTATTATTACTTTTATATTTATTTTTTATATATATATTTAGTATAAAAATTTTCCCATGAGATGACAGTCTTCTAACTAAAAGTATTGGAAAATTCCAGATATAGTGGATATTTTCTTCCAAAGAGCTATGGGACCCTATGGGACGGTTCGGAATTCACTAGCCAAAATCAATATATCTTCATAGAATGAAAAGTCCACGCTTACTTTTGAAATTCAAATGTTTATTAAAAAGTGATAATCATAGTCATTAGCTTTATCGATCTTGGGAGTGGGCCTTGTTCTTCCGAATAACTGCTTGGTTTAGATCGCACTCCTTCTCCGATTATCTCATGCGGGGTGTTACTGAAAAATAAAATAAAAGCATTTAGATTATTTTTTTCTCCCCTCATCTTTGTTAGTAGGACTCACCTTTTCCGGGGAAGTCATTCTAAGATAGCTGGAAGCAGCCTAGACTGTCGCACACCAGGATTCATCGATTTCTCAACTTCATCAACAGATTTTATGATATCTACAATGAACTCTCTGATTTTGTTCATGTCAGAAGGTTGTTAGAGAGGTAATAGTCCGGCAGAGATGGGGAGTGAATGGCTTGGTAATAGTTTGTATCGGAATGTTTAATGGAACAATGTCATCGGGGACATTTTCCAATCCCCTCAATCTTCATGTTAATTCATCATCTAGAGACATCAGTCCACTCTCCTACCTTTTTTCATTCCTTCGTGGAAGTTTCCATGATCCGAAAAAGGCCATTTGAGAAGCAATCACTTTGAAAAAATCGCCAGGTAGACCTCAAGAAAAATTTGATTTTTGACAGACAGATGTAAACATTCTAGTAAGTTTCGAGGATTTCATCTCATTTTCGCGCCAACCGTTCTGAGCGGGATCCTGTTCGTAGCACGATAATCTTTGTAAACGATCAATTTACAATTTTTGCATGAAGTAATGTTGACAGAAAAATAAAATTCCATAGGTTTGAAGTTTGATATTTTGCGTGACACAAACAACAAACATTCCTTAACCGCGCCATCTACTAATAAAGTTCCAAGCAGAATTTAACGTTTTTCATTTGTTGTCCCCCAAAAATTCTAAACAAAATCGAATCAGTGAATACACCAGGGTTTTTAGGCATCTTAATCCTGCCTTCTTTTTGACAATATGTCAACATGATTTCACAGAGTCGCGTTTCAGACGTCAATCTCAATATCAAAAATGTAATAGAAACATAAACTCAGTTTTAATCACCTCAAATATAATGTCCAAGGCTATTCTAAATTCACTACTAAGCCTTAATATAAGTAAATCTACAATCTCATATGCAGATGACACTGTATATTCTTCGAAGAAGACTCTTGGGATGGTGTAAAAGTAAAAGCGGCAGAAGGTGTACAAAATGTTAAAGAGTGGCTGGATTTTAATAAACTCTCACTTATACATAAAAAACAAAATACATAGCATTTTCAATCACAAATTATAATAGACCTAATAACAATAATTTTAAAATTGAGAACTCCAGTGATCTCATAACAGAATGTGACAACATCAAGTATTTAGGTGTTACCATCGATAAACATCTTAAATGGGATCTACATATCGTTGAATTAGTGAAAAAAGTCCGTAGACTCATATACAAAATGTACCATATCCGTAAAGTCCTAAATAAATAACAACTGATTATTGTATATAAATCACTAGTAGAATCACTCATAAGATATGGCATATTAGTATGAGGCGGATCATTTGAAAACACCCTTCATCCACTAAATGTAGTCCAAAATTACATACTAAAAGTTATGTTCAATAGAGGTAAGCTCTTTTCAACCAGTTTATTATATAATGAAAACATTTTAAATGTCAGATATCTTCACTTTCTACTACAAAAATAGTCAATATCTCCAACAAATATCTCATTCTTATAACACACGAGCAAAACATAATGAACAAATAGCAATTCCAATGTTCAAAAAAGACTTCTCGCAAAGATTTGTTAATTATTTGGCGCCAAAAGTTTTTAATATACTGCCTCTAGAAATAAGAACATCTAGCACTGTGAAACTATTCAATAAAAATTGTAAAAAATATATTTGTATAAACTACAATAAGTTTGAAGCTTTGTTATGAAAGCCATTTGTAAACTTAAAAGATATTCAACAAATTTTAGGTTAATTATTTATGTTACCGATTATCATTTACACATTAGAATATATTATAATTATAACACCAAACAAACACTTATAATCAGATACTTGACCTAAATCTTAAATTACAATAATCTAGTTAACCGATACTTGCACATACAAGTGTTATACACTCAGGTGCAAAAGAAAAAAATAAATGCAACTTATTATTTCCATAGTTTTTATACATATATTATAACTGTATATTATGTGAGCAATAAATAAATAAAAAAAAATCTACATCTTCTTTCTAGACGATTCTTTTACCGATTTCATGATTGCAAACATGTAAAAAACAGAATAAAAACGAAACACATCTAATCCTTTAGAAATCTTTTTTACAGCTCCACATTTTTGAATTTGAAATAACGACCAGAAAACGTTTCAGTGTCATTGTTATGATCATAATTTTGGTTATTTAATAAAAATAACTACCAAAATTATTCCGACGTGATCATTACAACTTCTGCTTACCAGTAGTTCGTGCGTGATGCCGAAAAAAATGTCCACACTTTTCATAGTACTTTGAATAGAAAATCAGACGGCTAAAAACTGAATCGAAAAAAATATTTAAATTTCACCTTTTTTACTCTTGTAAAGGTCGAATGAAAGAATGTGGCTTTGGATATTTGTTCCAACAACACCTACAAACAAAAAACAAGTTTGAATTTCCCTCTGTCGAGTTGCTCAGTCAAAAATCCGTAATGGGCACCTACTATCCTCAGAAATTCAACTTTCCAGCTTCAATAGTTCCTTCTAAACGATTATTAGTCATTCGTTCCGGATATAACCGCTTATTGATTTTCCCATTGCAATGTTATTTCTTAGAGACAAAGCCTTAAAAAATATAAGAGAACGATGTCAGTCATTGATTTCCTATCATTCACTACCTGAGAATTTGAAAGGAGTAGATGAAATGAACAATTTTTTCATCAACTCAGTTCCCCAAGAAGAACCCCAGATGAATTAAAGAATTTTTACAAGAATAATTGCTTTATTTAATTCAGTCTGACCCACTTCAATTCACCAAAGTGAATGACTTATTCGTGTATGAAACCATACGTAATATTAAAACTGATGCTAAAGGAAATGATTAATTAAATTTAAAACCTATTAAACTTTGTTGTCCCTATATAATACCGAATAAAACCAATATAACTAATTTTTGTTTGATAAATGGTGTTGTTTGGAAGATAGCAGTGGTACAGGTTTTACCAAAAAATATAAAGATCTTCGTGTTATAAGTATACTGCCCACGCTATCGAAAGTTTTGTAAAGAGCCATAGAAATACAATTGAAAATAATTAATAAAAAAAACCTTTTTAAAAACAAGCTTCTATTCAAATACCCTAAAAAGTACAAAATAATTGCTTTGGATGTGTGACGTAGGTTAGCAATTATTTTGTACTTTTTAGGGTATTTGAATGAAAGCTTGTTTTTAAAATGTTTTTTTTATTAATTATTTTATTTTGTTCTTTTCAGTAAGTACCCCTAACACCCACATACCAATTTTGGATCGAATCGGACCATAATTACAAAACTCGTTCGCCATCTTGGAGCCGCCATCTTGAATTTGTGAATTTGTCAGAAAATTCATAATCTTCGACCCCGAAAACCCCCACATACCAATTTTGGATCGAATCGGACCATAAACACAAATCTCGTCCGCCATCTTGGA
This sequence comes from Gonioctena quinquepunctata, assembly GCA_018342105.1. Lineage (NCBI taxonomy): Eukaryota > Metazoa > Arthropoda > Insecta > Coleoptera > Chrysomelidae > Gonioctena > Gonioctena quinquepunctata. Next base: position 194,323 of record JAFIRS010001791.1, on the reverse strand, counting down.
GCCGCCATTTTGTTTTTTTTTCTCTCACAAATGCATAATGCATTGTCACGGGAACTATGAACACCCGCCAAATTTCACGTTAATCGGACAATTAGAAGTGGGTCAGGTGAAACTAAATAAAGCTTGTAAAAATCATCTCGATCACCATTCTTTACTACCTGAAATTGAGTCGGGCTTTCGGAAAGGTTACCGCTGTACCAAATTGTGGATGATATCCTCAGAGCAAGAGACCAAGGAAAGCATACCATTTTAGTACTTCTGGACTTCACTTTAAATCACGAGTTGGTTCTTGACATTTTGCACTACTTGGAACTCTCAGAATCTGCTATTACATTATTCGAAAACTATCTGCTTACAAGCAAACAAAAAGTCTGTATGGATAACTTGTTCTCTGCAAGTGTAAACGAAATCGGTAGTACCACTTCTATTTTCTATTTACACCTCAACAATTCTGAAATCGCTTCACTGCTCTATTCATTGTTATGCCGATGATACACAAATATATCACAGTTTTGACTCGGAACGACTTGGAATTGGCCAATAAATATCCTAAAAAATTCATACAGAAGGCATCAGAGCACTGTCTATACATCAATCGTGATAAGTCTAATATGATGTTTTTGGGCCTAAACTATTCTGTCTCAGCACGATATCAATATAAATAATAATGACGAACCACTTGCTGTTTTGGAACACACAAGAAATCTGGGTGTGGGAACAGACTCTGACCTAAGATTTGAAAAACACATAAATAAACCCATTCAGAGAGCTTATACAGTGCTTCTCAAAAGTCCCCTCCCCCCGTCTTATTTTTGGAACGATTATACATAAACAAGTGAAATTTGGAAACTGAATATTAAAGGTTGCAAACTTCCCTACTAGTGATGGTAGATGACGAAATCGTCAAAGATGACGTCACAAGGCCATTGTGACCAATAATTTTAAATGGAACCCTACGGCAAGCGACACCTCTTTTAAAAGATATCGAAAAAACCTATTCAATGATACTAATTTTGTTTGTGTTTATGGCAGTTTTGGCAACTGGCTTTTGAAAAAAGCAAAGCTGTGCTGAATTAAATCAGTTAATACTGAAATTCCAAATTCAAGCTCCGCCTCTGGATAGTTGTCAAATAAGCTGACGTTTTTGTTAGTCTCGCTAATTCGACGTTTTTGTAATTTGTGTATTGTTGATCGAACGTTTAACTGTTTTAGCAGCTTTTGGTACTTTTAATATTTTTGTACATTTTAATAATTTGTTAAACTGTTGTGAGCCGAACGTTTAAGTGCTTCAAGAAGCGAAATGGTACGTGCTTTAGGTGATAAAGTAGTAGCGATCCTAATTCTTGGTGAAACTGGACAAAATATTCATGCAGCAGAACGCATTTTTAATGAGAGGTTTTCCGATCGCCCCGTTTCGAGGACTTATTTGAGGGAGCTTCTTCGTAAGTTTGAAACAACGGGTAGTATTAATGATGCGAAACGATCTGGTAGACCACAAATTTCTGTATGAGATTTTTTTTTTTTTTATTGTTTGATATTAAGAAGGAAAATGCCTTTCAAATGAGGTATCACTTGCCATATGTTGCCATTTAAAAATTTAGGGGTGGCGGTCACAGCTCCGAGGGATGGAATGTATTTCAGGTGAATTTCATCGCGAACGATGTCCCCCTCGAAAATGTAGTTGACGTGTCCGAGCGTTTTTATATAATTCGATTCTGCCGACCTAGATAGCCGCTGTTTCGTTTTCAATGGCCCACTCTGTATAGTGTTTAACTTTCTTGTTGTTTAGTATTTATATTTTCCCTTCCATGAACTTGTACGTTTCTTGGGAAATAAATGGTTATTATTATTTTCCAGATACATGTCTTTCCCGAAGAAACCGTCAAAAATGGAAATGTCAAAGTTCTCCTATAAATCGAGAAGCGGCCCGGTGTGCAGCGACGAAATTCCATCACGGCTCAAGTGTAAAGAATTTCTGGAGAAGAAAAACTTTTTCACCGACTTCAAACGAGTAGATCCACCGAGACAGCTGCTGGCGAAAATGCTGGAAATTCAACTCAACGAAAAACCGACCATGGAAAGGAAAACCTCGGCCTCGACGACAAACGCCACAAAGGAGGTGAAGGTCGAGAATTTTGTGAAAGTGTGAACTTGATTTTTTTTATTCATGGCTGACGATAACGTGCATTTGTATAATAAATGCGCATTGTTACAACGAAATCTGTTTTTTTCATTTGCTTATCTCAAACATGCTAATACTCATTATGATTGCCATTGTTAATACTTTCAATGGTACACGTTACATTTCGAGAATAATGTTTTCGCTTAAAGTTTTTTTTTGGGCCACGATCTGAATGAAAATGTAATCAAAATAAGACATGCTTTTATACAAATGCACTAAAAAAGGAAAAAATAAATGCTTTAATTGTTTGACCTAGGTCATTCTGTGAGTAGCAGATTCAAAATCTTGGCGCGAATATTAAATAAGTATTCATTACTAGGCAAGATTTTGAATCTGCTATTCACAGAATAACCTAGGTCAAATAAAGAAAGTATTTTTCCTTTTTAGTGCATTTGTATAAAAGTTCGTCATAATTTGTTTTTCAATCATTTTATTCAATTCTTTTTAGTCATCCATGAAATCAGTCATCTTATTGAATTCTGATAAAAATTGTTAATCTCCGACCCCAAAAACCCCCCAAACATAAATTTTGAATGAAATCAGGCTATAATCGCAAAACTCGTCGCCATCTTGGAGCCGTCATCTTGAATTCGTGGATTTTGACAAATAAAGTCATCAGTTCCGTCACCAAAAACCTGTAACAAAATGGGAGGAATCACCCTGTAAGAATATATCAGCGGGTTCAATAGCAGATTTTCATACTCGGGTCCTAAAAACTTTTTTTTAAGGGTTGAAATCCGACGCCATAAACATTTGGATTTGACATCTGGAAACCTTGACATCTGGAACGCAGGTTAGCTGTGCAAGAAGTCCAAAACGAAATTCTTGAAACCAAATTTCTATATCTGCTAGCCGGTTGTTTGTCAAACATCTTGAAGGATAAATAAAAATTACAAGCGGGCCCAATTGGCCTGGCGGGGAACACATCTGCAGAGAGAAAAATTATTGTAAAACAGTTTGTATTGTCTTCGTCACGCATCGAATAGAACCTTCGAGATATGGGAGTTTTGCTTACTCCCCATGTAAACTCCCCATAACATTACAACAAAATGGATTACCATATAAGAGAGTATGAAATTGATGAAATAACTACAGAAACCATAGCAAACTGCACATACTATAACGAACTAATGAAAATCAATGAACACTCTAATTTCAAGCTAATAAATAATAACATTCGTAGTATCAATAAAAATATAGATGGTCTCAATGTTACTTAAAACAAATATCTTGCAAACCTGAATGTATTGTATTAACAGAAACAAGGAAACTTGAAAACACTGATTTATATAAGCTAGAACACTATGATACCTTATACAATGAAGGAAAATACAATCAATGTGTGTGATAATATATATATATATATATATATATATATATATATATATATATATCAGGTCAGGTCTAGAATTCTCCCACGAAATAATAGATCTCCCAAATAATAATCTATTGGACTGCGGCTGGGTTTAGATATTTGTATTCCTCATAAATGTGGTAGTGGAGTGAATCAAAAAGGAACTCATGATTTGAGCTGTCATAGAAGTGCAGGTCGTTCATCCAGACATTATCAAGTCAATGATATCATTAAACGTTCTATGGTATCGGCAGGTATTCCAGCTGTGTTAGAACCTCTTGGCACTAGCCGAGATGATGGTAAACAGCCTGATGGTATGACGCTGATACCTTGGAAATGTGGCAAACCTTTGGTGGGGGACTTCACTTGTGCTAACACAGTTGCAGCGTCTCATTTAGCAAATACTTCCAATTCCGCAGGTGCTGCAGCAATATCCAGCAAGAAATTGAAAAGAAAGAAATATCAAAATCTTGGACATAATTATCTTTTCCATCCAATAGCTGTCGAAACTTTTGGTGTCTTTGGCCCTGAATCTCTGTCTTTTATTCATGAAATTGGAGGGAGAGTGGGCCGCGCTACAAAAAATAAACATGGGTAATGCTTCTTCTGTAATGGGTACAATTCCTCCAACGCATCCACTGGATGAATTATTTTATTGTTACAGTTTTCCTACGAGATACATATCAGTTATCGAAGATAATCACTCAGTACTTTCCGAAAAATCAATATCAGTTTCTCTATCACCTCCTTTGAATTACAGGAAGAATGAACCTATGGATTCTTCGTTAAACATGAGTGAGCATGCCATACCAACAAGAGACTCCATTTCTACATTTGGCCTAAGAGGATTGAAGAATGTAGGAAATACCTGTTTCATGAATAGCATGAGCCAGTGTCTTTCGAACACCAAGATTTTGTTGGAATTTTTCATGAATGGTTTTTGTATGGAGGATTTGAATACTACTACATCAAGAATGAAAGGAAATTTAGTGAAATATTTTATATCTTTGATGGAAAATATCTGGAGTCCTGATTCTTCTCGAAAAATGGTGGATACTCCACATTTCGTCCGTCTATTCAGAAATTTTGCTCCTTCCTTTGATCATAACGTCCCAGCAGATTCGGAAGAATTTCTAAGATACCTTCTGGTAGGTTTACATGAAGATTTAAACAAGGCGAGTGCAGAGAATCATCCATCTCCAAACGATTTTGTTATCACGAATGATAATCAGAAAGCTTCCATTTCTTGGACAAGATATCTGTCTACTCATAATTCTAAAATTGTTGATACATTTGCCGGTCAGCTGAAGTCTATGTTGAGATGTACTTTTTGTAATTACTTTTGAACCTTTCTGGGTACTTTCAATCCCTATTCCAGACTTGCCAAACGAAGTCGTGAATTTAACACAATGTATTGAACTGTTGACAGAAGAGGAGACTTTGACTGACGATGCGAGCCCATACTGTTCAACTTGTGGAATGAAAAGGAAATCCAAAAAGATGATTCGTATAAAAACATTTCCAAAAATTTTAGTTATACATTTAAAACGCGTTTCTTCGACTGATGGCAGTAAATTGGACAATGTGATTAATTTTCCCATACAAAATTTGAATTTGGACCAATATTCTGCTCAGGGTGGAATGAATACTCTTTATAAGATCTACGCCATATATAATCATAGCGGCAGCATTTCCAATGGACACTATACGGCAAATTGCAAACACCCTTACTCTAATTGTTGGCACTTTTTCGATGACTGCCGTGGATTTTCCAAGATTGAGTCTCTCAGCTCCAAGGGAGCATGTGTCCTTTTCTATGAGAAAATTGATGATCTGAATTCTGATGGAGTTGTGGGTTTTTCCGGGTTCTCCTCCAACTGAGTCCCGGGCTTCAATCAAGATTTTCATCTTGATATTATTTTATATATAAAACTGTGCTTTTGTATTTTTAAATTCTGAATAAAATTATCTGAAATTGTACAAAAATTCTTGTAACCAATATCTTATACCGCGGTAAAAACTTCCATATAATTGCTGTCAACAGATCACCATCATCAAATGCAAATGAATTCATTGAAAATATCAAAAACTACTTCATTTTTTGTTGAGTATACAGTGCTTCTCAAAAGTCCCCTCCCCCCCTCTTATTTTTGGAACGATTATACATAAACAAGTGAAATTTGGAAACTGAGTATTAAAGGTTGTAAACTACCCTACTAGTGATGATAGATGACGAAATCTGGAACCCTACGGCAAACGACACCTCTTTTAAAAGGTATCGAAAAAACCTATTCAATGACACTAATTTTGTTCGTGTTTATGGCAGTTTTGGCAACTCGCTTTTAAAAGACGCAAAGCTGTGATGAATTAAATCAGTTAATACTAAAATTCCAAATTCAAGCTCCGCCTCTGGATAGTTGTCAAATAAGCTGACGTTTTTGTTAGTCTCCCTAATTCGACGTTTTTGTAATTGTCCAAGTTTTTGTACAATTAATAATTTGTGTATTGTTAATCGATCGTTTGACTGTTTTAGCAGCTTTTGGTACTTTTAATATTTTTGTACATTTTAATAATTTGTTGAACTGTTGTGAGCCGAACGTTTAAATGCTTCAAGAAGCGAAATAGTACGTGCTTTAGGTGATAAAGTAGCAGCGATCCTAATTCTTGGTGAAACTGGACAAAATATTCAAGCAGCAGAACGCATTTTTAATGAGAGGTTTTCCGATTCGAAGACTTATTTGAGGGAGCTCCTTCGTAAGTTTGAAACAACGGGTAGTATTAATGATGCGAAACGATCTGGCAGACCACAAATTTCTGATGAGAAAAAAATTGATATACTAGCAGAAGTAATAGTTAATTCTACTTCTTCAACAACTCACGTTGCATGTACCTGTGAAGTCAGTCGTAGTACAGTACACAGGGTGTTGAAAAAAAAACAAATTTCATCCATACAAATTAAAAATGGTTCATCAACTCTCAGACGACGACCCAGACCGAAGACTAGAATTTTGTGAAAATATGGAAACTAAAATTAACCAACAACCAGACTGTGTCAAAACAATTTATTTTAGTGACGAAAGTACTTTCTATCTAACTGGAAATGTAAATACACAGAATGTGAGGTATTGGAGTGACGTAAATCTTCACCTGTTTCGTGAAACACATACCCAATTTCCCCAGAAGGTGAATGTTTGGGCAGGTATCCTGGGAAACCACATCGTTGCGCCACCTTTTTTAAATACTAATCTAACTGGTGAGGTTTATTTGGAGCTGTTGCAAAACGCAATAGAACCGTTAATCCTTGAAATTTTGGAAGATAATCCAGATTAATTCGGCAATTTGGAAATAACATTCCAACAGGATGGTGCTCCTCCACACTATTACGGTGCAGTGAGACGGTATTTGGATGAGGAGTATCGTGGTAGATGGATTGGACGACGAGGTTCAACGGAATGGCCAGCTCGATCACCGGACCTCACACCTTTGGATTTTTTTCTGTGGGGGTACCTCAAATCGGAGGTTTACGCCACTGAACCTGACAATATTGACGTTTTAAAACAACGTATTGTTGCAGAATGTGAGGCTGTTTCCGCAGACACATTTGCAAAAGTACGAGAAGAGTTTAAAAATAGGATATTTCACTGTCAGGATGTAAATAGAGGTCACTTCGAGCAATTTCTTTAAGTAGATACTGATTCTTAAATCTGTAATTAATATCATACTGAATGGAATTTCAATTTTAATGTTTACTAATGCGCCATTAAAACTGCCATAAACACAAACAAAATCAGTATCATTGAATAGGTTTTTTCGATACCTTTTAAAAGAGGTGTCGCTTGCCGTAGGGTTCCATTTAAAATTATTGGTCACAATGGCCTTGTGACGTCATCTTCGACGATTTCGTCATCTATCATCACTAGTAGGGAAGTTTACAACCTTTAATATTCAGTTTCCAAATTTCACTTGTTTATGTATAATCGTTCCAAAAATAAGAGGGGGGGGAGGAGACTTTTGAGAAGCACTGTATATATAAGAAGGGCTCCAAGAAGCAAAAAATGTATAGGTCAATTATTCAAACTTTTATGTCGACTTTTGTAAAAACAGAGATTGGATAAAAATTAGTTAATTAACAATCGTATACCTTTTTGAACAATCGACATATAAATGTTTTTCTAGCGGGGCTTTATTCTTTCAAGTATTCTGATGACACCATCATTTTTTCAAATTTTTAAATTGATATTTAATGATATAAAAAAATTATTTTGTGTGATATACTGTCTCCAGCGGTGTTGCGCTCATACCATAAAGGCCGCGCGGATACCTATTTTCGGCGTTGAATAAAAATTATAAATAATGGAGATAGAATTCCGGGAGTCGAAAATTTTTTACTGGACATCTCCTCCTCGTCAAGGATCTTTTTCAAAAGTTCTTAAATAATTGAGTAATTAACGAAAAACTTAATATCTTTTTTTTTCATCTTATTTTGTTCTATTTTGTCTTATGTGCTAATAAATGCTCGAGATACATTTTTCTAGACGTCATTCGGAATCGAATGAGCTATCGCACATATTTTTAGGACCGGTAACAAGAATTATCCCGTTTTTTAACTTGTTAATCAAACTAATCCTCATCCTACTAAGAATGGATATATACAATTCATTTATTTGAAGTTGAGTCGCTTTATCGTTAAAACACACGAAAAAGTATACAGTGGAGAGAACGACATCCTTCACAGAATCATGATCGAATGAAACACCACCACAGTTGCCTTTCATTCGTCCAAGGTTTTTGTCACGGTTTGGCATTTCATCGAGTTTGCTGACCAGACAGGGTCACCCACCATCGGGATCCGGTATCGAACAATCCTACGTAACAACGTGAAAGAATAACAGAAGTTGAGATTTATTCTGTAGTCGTGTGACTCATTTCGCCATATATATGCATTACATGTAATGCTAAATAATGTAAATATGCCCTGACTCACCAGTTGTGACAAGGCTCTTTGATCCCGTTTCAGATTTCCTCGTTATAAAATGCCCGTATACCATTCAGAGAGAACTTTGGAAATAGTTCAGTGATGGATTTTTTCAAATGAAACGATTTAAAAGCTTTTCGGCAGCATTGGAATAGTGCATTTCCTGAAAATATATACAGTGCTAGTCAAAAGTCCCCTCCCCCCTCGTATCTTTTGAACGGGTATACTTATAATAATGAAATTTGGAGGGTGGAAATAAACGGATGTAGGCTTCTCAACTGGTCATAACAGGTGACGCAATAGTCATAAATGACGTCACAAGGCCACTGTGACCAATAATTTTAAATGGGACCCTATGGCAAGTGACAGCTCGTTTGAAAGGTATTGACAATACCTATTCAGTCATACCAATTTTGTTTGGGTTTCGGCTGATTTTGATTGATAAATTGAAGAAATACGAAAATTATAGTTTCGCATTTAATTAATAAAGATTTAAGAACCAGTTCTTATAATAAGTGTTCAAATGTGCTCCATCTACTTCCTGGCAGTAATGCATCCCATTGCTAAACTCTTGTCGTACTCGTCCCAGTGTGTCAGCGGAATTTCCCTACATTCTTCAACAATTCGTTGTTTCAGAATGGCAATACTGTCAGGTGCTGTAGCGTAAACCTTAGATTTCAAGTACCCCATAGAAAAAAAATCTAATGGTGTAAGGTCCGGTGACCGAGCTGGCTATTCGATCGAACCTCGTCGTCCAATCCATCTACCACGATATTCTTCATCTAGGTAACGTCTTACTGCACCGTAATATGTGCAGGAGCACCATCTTGTTGAAACGTTATTTCCAAGTTGTCGAATTCATCTGGATTATCTTCTAGAATTTCAAGAATTAACGACTCAATATCATTTTGTAACATCTCCAGATACAATTCACCGGTTAAGTTAGCATTGAGAAAAGAGGCCCAACTATGTGGTTTCCCAAAATACCTGCCCAAACATTTACTTTTCTGAAATTGAGTATGTTTTTCACGAAAGATGTGAGGATTTGTGTCACCCAATACCTCACATTTTGAGTGTTAACATTTCCATTGAGAAAGAAAGTACTTTCGTCACTAAAACAAATTGTCTGTATGTAGCCTGGTTGTTGGTTCATTTTATTGGACATAGTTTCACAGAATTTAGTCTTCGGTCGGGGTCATCATCTGAAAGTTGGTGCACCATTTTAATTTGTATGGATGAAATTTGTTTTTAGCCAACACCCTATGTACTGTCCTTTGACTGACTTCACAGATAGACGCAACTTGGGCTGTGGAAGAAGTAGGGTTTACTACCATTTCTCCAATTATGTCAATTTTTTGTCATCACTAATTGTTGGTCGACCAGATCGTTTGGCATCTTGAACACTACCTGATGCTTCAAACTTCCGAAGAAGCTCCCTCAAATAAACCCTCGATATAGGGCGATCGGGGTACCTCTCATTAAACAGTCGTTCCGCTGCATGGAAATTGTTTCTACATTCACCAATTATTAAGATAGCTGCTACTTTGTCGACTACAGTACGTACCATTTTGCCTATGTAAACACTTTCTAAACGTCTCTGTTAAACAATAGCTTAGGTAAATTTTCAAGGTATAAACACTTTTGACAAGTAGAGAATTCAAAACGTCAACCTTTTGACAATTAACCAGAGGCGTACTTTAAAATCTTTATTAATTAAATGCGAAACTATAATTTTCGTATTTCTTCAATTTATCAATCAAAATCAGCCGAAACCCAAACAAAATTGGTATGACTGAATAGGTATTTTCAATACCTTTCAAACGAGCTGTCACTTGCCATAGGGTCCCATTTAAAATTATTGGTCACAGTGGCCTTGTGACGTCATTTATGACTATTGCGTCACCTGTTATGACCAGTTGAGAAGCCTACATCCGTTTATTTCCACCCTCCAAATTTCATTATTATAAGTATACCCGTTCAAAAGATACGAGGGGGGGAGGGGACTTTTGACTAGCACTGTATGAACGTGAATAAAAAAATGGGCGTATGTTCATATGGCCGGTGCATGAATGGAAATATTAGAAAACTTGAAAAAAAAACGTGGAACCCACGGAACAACTAGAAAGGCTGAAAAATAGAAGAAAACCAGCTATCTGTATTTAATATAGTGCGGCTTATAATAGCCCCCCCCCACCCCTGTTAACTTTTGAACGGTTTGACGTATACCAATGAGAAAAAACGTATTGATTTATATTACCGATACTACTTTTTGAAATGAAAGACATTGTAATTGCCTGATAGATGGGGCGGGGGGGCACATCAACTTAAAAATTTCAAATATCATGGGGGGTCGTTGAAAAGATATTCAATTCTTTTCAACCATCCTACTTTTTTTTTAATTTTGTTCAAACGTTTTTTCTCAATATGCATTTGAAATGTCATGTATAACAAAATTTCAAATGCATACTGTGAAAAAACGTTTGGACGAAATTCAAAACAAATAGGATGGTTGAAAAGAGAATTGAATTATCTTTTCAACGATGTGCCCCTTGACCCCCCCTAATATTTGAAATTTTCAAGTTGGTGTGCCCCCCGCGCCATCTATCGGACAATCCAATGTCTTTCATTTCAAAAAGTAGTATCGGTGATATCATTCAATACGTTTCTTTTCATTGTTCTACGTCGAACCGTTCAAAAGTTAACAGGGGGGAGGGCTATTAAAAGCCGCACTGTATATAAGAAATCCAACTTTTGTTTAATTTTAACCTTTTTTCACACATCTCCAGCTCAAAGAGACGCTAGCTGGATACTACTTTTGAATCTTCATCACTCTGATTGGTTAAAATAGTGACCTCATCGCGTATATTCATATTCAAAGTCCAATTTTCGGTGTTCCTTCATTTTCCCTGACCTAGCAAAAGTCACTAGCAATCACCGATGACGAAAACGATTCGTTGTCCCATATCTCTAGACTATACATACGATAATAAGTTTGCTACAATGTTGCAATTTGCCTGCATTCCGGTCCGACACGAATATAATATGTGCCCTCACGAAAGGAATAATTTTTCTCAAAAGGCAACTAAAATTTCTAAATAACCGAAATATAACCTCATCCGTATTTTTTTTCCGAAACAATAACACCATACTGGGTGTTACGTCATGGACATCATCAAAGATGCTAAACTTGGCCAGAAGATCGTTTCATCAGCTCCGACGTCCTCTTTGTTTTGTATTTTATTGACGATTTGTGTTTTTCACATTTAAATGTGCGATATTATATACTTTTTTATCATTTAAGCTACCATTAATTCACAGTTAGTGATTCAACCATTTTAACATTTTTTTTTTTAAATTATTATACTAGGTGTGTGTGTGTACTGTTTATTTATTGACTTTATTGTAATTTTAAAGCTAACTCCACACTTTGTCCTCTGTAATAATTATAATGATAACAGTTATGATCTAACACTATGCTTTGTCAATGAGATCCTAATTCTTTGGACAATAAAGTATATTTTGATTGATTGTGAAAGAACTCTGCAAGAGCTTAAACACCCTCTTGGAAACACTACATACATTGACAAACACAATATGAATCACACTAATATTATAAATGCGAAAAGTAACTATGTCTGTCTGTCTATTTGTTACCTTTTAACTACTAAATCTCTGAACCAATCGTAATGAAATAGGTAGCCTGGGACCTGGAGAAGGACATAGGCTATTCATCCTGAATATTTAAGAGGAAAGAAAATGGAAAAAGGTTTTTTATCGAAGAAGTCGAAAAAAAAATGCTTCTACGCTTGCTATGGCTAAACCGTTTGATACACAATGTATAGCGAAAATAGTTCTACTTTTACCACGCTTTATATTAGCTTCACTTGTATGTTTGTTTGTTTGTAACCGACTCCTTTGGGCGCGATTTTGACCCACTTCCAGACGTCCGAATGATTTGAAATTTGGCGGGTGCACATAATTCCGGTGACAATGCATTGAGAGATTTTTGTGTGAAGAAAAAACAAAATGGCGGCTCCAATATGACGTACGAGTTTTGTGATTATGGTCCGATTCGCTTCAAAATTGGTATCCGAGGGTTTTTGTAGTCGGAGATTATGATTCTTTTGTCAAAATTGGAAAATTCAAGATGGCGGCTCCAAAATGGCGGCCTGAGTTTTGTTATTGTAGTACTGATTCTATTTCAAAATTGGTATGTGGGGGTTTTTGGGGTCGAATATTATGATTCTTTTGTCAAAATTGGAAAATTCAAGATGGCGGCTCCAAAATGGCGGCCTAGTTTTGTGATTATAGTCTGATTCTATTCAAAATTGGTATGTGGGGGTTTTTGGGGTCGAATATTATGATTCTTTTGTAAAAATTGGAAAATTCGAAATGGCGGCTTTAAAATGGCGGCCGAGTTTTGTGATTATGGTCTGATCTATTCAAAATTGGTATGTGGGGGTTTTTGGGGTCGAATATTATGATTCTTTTGTAAAAATTGGAAAATTCAAGATGGCGGCTTTGAAATGGCGGCCGAGTTTTGTTCGCTTCAAAATTGGTATCCGAGGGTTTTTGTAGTCGGAGATTATGATTCTTTTGTCAAAATTGGAAAATTCAAGATGGCGGCTCCAAAATGGCGGCCGAGTTTTGTGATTATGGTCTGATACTATTCAAAATTGGTATGTGGGGGTTTTTGGGGTCGAATATTATGATTCTTTTGTAAAAATTGGAAAATTCAAGATGGCGGCTTTGAAATGGCGGCCGAGTTTTGTTCGCTTCAAAATTGGTATCCGAGGGTTTTGTAGTCGGAGATTATGATTCTTTGTCAAAATTGAAAATTCAAGATGGCGGCTCCAAATGGCGGCCTACTTTGTGATTATGGTCTGATTCTATTCAAAATTGGTATGTGGGGGTTTTTGGGGTCGAATATTATGATTCTTTTGTAAAAATTGGAAAATTCGAAATGGCGGCCGAGTTTTGTGATTATGGTCTGATACTATTCAAAATTGGTATGTGGGGTTTTTGGGGTCGAATATTATGATTCTTTTGTAAAAATTGAAAATTCAAGATGACGGCTTTAAAATGGCGGCCGAGTTTTGTGATTACGGTCTGATTCTATTCAAAATTGGTATGTGGGGGTTTTTGGGGTCGAATATTATGATTCTTTTGTAAAAATTGGAAAATTCAAGATGGCGGCTTTAAAATGGCGGCCGAGTTTTGTGATTACAGTCTGATTCTATTCAAAATTGGTATGTGGGGGTTTTTGGGGTCGAATATTATGATTCTTTTGTAAAAATTGGAAAATTCGAAATGGCGGCCGAGTTTTGTGATTACAGTCTGATTCTATTCAAAATTGGTATGTGGGGGTTTTTGGGGTCGAATATTATGATTCTTTTGTAAAAATTGAAAAATTCAAGATGGCGGCTTCAAAATGGCGGCCGAGTTATGTGATTATGGTCTGATTCTATTCAAAATTGGTATGTGGGGGTTTTTGGGGTCGAATATTATGATTCTTTTGTAAAAATTGGAAAATTCAAGATGGCGGCCGAGTTTTGTGATTATGGTCTGATTCTATTCAAAATTGGTATGTGGGGGTTTTTGGGGTCGAATATTATGATTATTTTGTGAAAATTGAAAAATTCAAGATGGCGGCTTCAAAATGGCGGCCGAGTTTTGTGATTATGGTCTGATTCTATTCAAAATTGGTATGTGGGGGTTTTTGGGGTCGGAGATTATGATTACTAATTTGATAAGATTATTCCATTTTTTAATTTGCAAAAAAATAATAAAAATAATAGTTTAAAAAAAACTAAAAACACGCTTTTATAAATAAACCACACTAAAAGTAGGAAATAAATAATAGTTTAAAAAAACTAAAAAACCCGCTTTTATAGAAAACCAGACTAAAAAAATAGAAAATAAGAAAAAAAAATTATTTAAAATGGTATCAATAATATATATATATATATATATATATATATATATATATATATATATATATATATATATATATATATATATATATATATATATATATATATATATATATATATATATATATATATATATATATATATATATGAAAAAGAGTAATCGAGGGAACTGTTAAAAACAATGAAAAGAACTTAGTGGACATAGCCCTCAGAGATAGGAGTTAACCGTAGACACGTGTTTCGGGCTCTCGGCCCTCATCAGTACGGTGGAGAAATGCGAGGATGAACAACACTAGGCAGAAAACGACAAATCAGCGGCTGGCTTCTGTTTGTTGACTCCGCTGATTTGTCGTTTTCTGCCTAGTGTTGTTCATCCTCGCATTTCTCCACCGTACTGATGAGGGCCGAGAGCCCGAAACACGTGTCTACGGTTAACTCCTATCTCTGAGGGCTATGTCCACTAAGTTCTTTTCATTATATATATATATATATATATAGTACATTACACACCGAGGCGACACCATGCACCCCACGCTTTTTTTTTAAATAAATTTTTTTTTTCTTATTTTCTATTTTTGTAGTCTGGTTTTCTATAAAAGCGTGTTTTTTAGTTTTTTTAAACTATTATTTATATATTTCAGCTACAATAACTGCTTTATGTAAAATTATATACAAATGAATGTTTCTGTTTTTGTCCCGTATACTTTCCTAAATTTTTTTATTTTAGACTGGAAGAAACAATATTCAACCGAGATACAGGGTGTGTGTTTATTAAAAGGGAATTTCCATTCCAATTTATTCTTCGATCCCATCTTTGTTTTTTCTTCAGGAAATTCAAAATTTGCACGGCAATTACATTTTGGTCGATTTTCGGTAGGTAGTAAGAAAAATTATTCAAAATATACAATGAGCATTGTTGAAAAAATTGGAATTTTATAATTAATCATCGTTTACAAAAAAACTTCAAAATTGCAAGACACTTATATTCAGCCTTTCCATTGCAAGTAAAACTCACACATCAGATGTATTTCCACAGACACCAGGAAATATCCATGAAAAGGAGTATATTTTCTTTAAAATATATTTTAGTGCATTTTTATTATGTTTAATGACTTTCGACGATTATACGACAAATCTTAATAACAATATTAAAATTTTACTTTCACTCGTAAATTCACTGTAGTGGCAGTGCTAACTTTATCAAGTTAGCACATCCACCCGCCATACAAAAAAACTAAAAGCGCAACAAATTTTTTGTATTCACGACAAATTTCCGACAATTATTCAACAAATATTGGCATAGACTTCATCGATTTGTAAGCAAGTGGCTTTGCTAACTTTATAAGGGTAAAGTTTTTAGTATTTTTTCCAGATACTTATCTCGAACATCGATCTCTGTTTTCACCTGTGTGTAAGGTATTTTATCTATACTCTCAGATTTTTTATTGATCTATCGATTGATAATTATTATCAAATCACGGTTTATTTATTCATCACAGATCCGTAAATCGTCAATACCTATATAATAATAAAACTCGTTCCTTTACAAACCTTGAGGTGACTCATCGACGAAATTTCGTTTGGTATTGAAAAAGATAAGCTATCGGACAGAAAATAGAATGAATATCGGAAACCTTATATTTACATTATCTTTTCATTGTCAAGTTTCATATTCGAAGGACAGTATAACAAATGGATTAATTATCGCAATATGCACACCAATCATTGAGTGTGTGTGAATAAATCTATATAGGAATATTTGAATAATGATGAGTTTGTTGATAGTAATTTTGTCAGATAATAACTGAAAAAAAATCATTCCAAACACTTCTTGGAAATTATTTTATAGATTCTATAGAAAACTGAGAATTGCTGATAATTATTACAGCTTCTGAATAGCTCACATACAGTGCTTCTCAAAAGTCCTCTCCCCCCCTCTTATTTTTGGAACGATTATACATAAACAAGTGAAATTTGGAAACTGAATACTAAAGGTTGTAAAACTTCCCTACTAGTGATGATAGATGACGAAATCGTCAAAGATGACGTCACAAGGCCATTGTGACCAATAATTTTAAATGGAACCCTACGGCAAGCGACACCTCTTTTGAAAGGTATCGAAAAAACCTATTCAATGATACTAATTTTGTTTGTGTTTATGGCAGTTTTAGCAACTCGCTTTTAAAAAACGCAAAGCCGTGATGAATTAAATCAGTTAATACTAAAATTCCAAATTCAAGCTCTGCCTCTGGATAGTTGTCAAATAAGCTGACGTTTTTGTTAGTCTCCCTAATTCGACGTTTTTGTAATTGTCCAAGTTTTTGTACATTTAATAATATGTGTATTGTTGATCGAACGTTTAACTGTTTTAGCAGCTTTTGGTACTTTCATATTTTTGTACATTTTAATAATTTGTTAAACTGTTGTGAGCCGAACGTTTAAGTGCTTCAAGAAGCGAAATGGTACGTGCTTTAGGTGATAAAGTAGCAGCGATCCTAATTCTTGGTGAAACTAGACAAAATATTCATGCAGCAGAACGCATTTTTAATGAGAGGTTTCCCGATCGCCCCGTTTCGAGGGCTTCGTAATTAAACAACGGGTAGTATTAATGATGCGAAACATCTGGCAGACCCAAATTTCTGATGAGAAAAAATTGATATACTGGCAGAAGTAATAGTTAATCCTACTTCTTCAAAACTCACGTTGCATCTACCTGTGAAGTAAGTCGAAGTACAGTACACAGGGTGTTGAAAAAAAACAAATTTCATCCATACAAATTAAAAATGGTTCATCAACTCTCAGACGACGACCCAGACCAAAGACTAGAATTTTGTGAAAATATGGAAACTAAAATTAACCAACAGCCAGACTATGTCAAAACAATTTGTTTTAGTGACGAAAGTACTTTCTATCTAAATGGAAATGTAAATACACAGAATGCGAGGTATTGGAGTGACGCAAATCCTCACTTGTTTCGTGAAACACATACCCAATTTCCCCAGAAGGTGAATGTTTGGGCAGGTATCCTGGGAAACCACATCGTTGGGCCTCTTTTTTTAAATACTAATTTAACTGGTGAGGTTTATCTAGAGGTCTTGCAAAACGCAATAGAACCGTTAATCCTTGACATTTTGGAAGATAATCCAGATGAATTCGGCAATTTGGAAATAACATTCCAACAGGATGGTGCTCCTCCACACTATTACGGTGCAGTAAGACGGTATTTGGATGAGGAGTATCGGGGTAGATGGATTGGACGACGAGGTTCAACGGAATGGCCAGTTCGATCACCGGACCTCACACCTTTAGATTTTTTCTGTGGGGGTACCTTAAATCGAAGGTTTACACCACTGAACCTGACAATATCGACGTTTTAAAACAACGTATT
The DNA here is from genome assembly GCA_018342105.1 of Gonioctena quinquepunctata. NCBI lineage: Eukaryota > Metazoa > Arthropoda > Insecta > Coleoptera > Chrysomelidae > Gonioctena > Gonioctena quinquepunctata. The sequence continues at coordinate 176,491 of JAFIRS010001791.1, read as the reverse complement.
GTTGCAGAATGTAAGGCTGTTTCCGCAGACACATTTGCAAAAGTACGAGAAGAGTTTAATAAAAAAACATTAACAAAAATTAAACCGACGAAAAAATCAACTGAAAAGCAAAAAATAAAATAAACCTTCTTAGTCTAAATGATAATTGAGCTCCTAAACTAATGTAAGTAACTGATTTTGAGTCGGCGCCAAACAAACAATTATCGAAGATCATTATCTATGAAAGAAGTCATCAAAACGCAGCCTTGCATCTCGCTGCCATCATTTTACGCTTCACCTAATTCAATTGCTAGTTTGTTTGGCGCCGACTCAAAATCAGTTACTTACATTAGTTTAGGAGCTCAATTATCATTTAGACTAAGAAGGTTTATTTTATTTTTTGCTTTTCAGTTGATTTTTTCGTCGGTTTAATTTTTTGTTAAAAAGTTTTTATTTTTTACTTTTCAGTTCCGTATTTCGTCGGTTTAATTTTTTGTTAAAAAGTTTTTATGATTGAAAATATTCGCCTATGTTTCAAAATATTTCAAATCATTAGATTATTCAATTAGTTTAATGTCCATTCGAATGACTTCTATTTCAGAATGATATCGCTTAATTGCAGGGCTCTGTCGAAAGGATAATGATGAAAGTAAACGTTGTACAAAGAACGACCTTGCGGTACTTTGTAGAATCGAGTCATTGTTCGTTACTCATCAAGGTAGGTAAGTGGTTTCTTGAAAGTTACAGATCCTCGATTTCGTATACCATTGCTAAAATTAGACTGGAAATAATCTTGCTTGAATTCGGTTTGAGATGGTAGGATGGATGTTTTTTGGAAGAATATCTGGTTTGTCTTCGTTATCAGGCAAATGCGATCGTGGGTGCAACGTGGGCTATTAAACTAATCTAGCTTTGACAATATGTTGCAGGGTTGGATCGATTTGAATCAACTGATGTAAATACACGATTTAAATCACAGTATTTTTTCAATTTAAATGATCAATTTTTTCAGTGATAGACAACACGGCTTTAGAACCGGTCTCTCAACAAAAACAGGGACTATACAGTGCCTTCAACATATCACAGACAAAATGGACGTCGGCGAAAACGTAGTATCAATTATGTTTGATCTCACACGGGCTTTCGACACCGTTGAGAGCTCCTTCGTATCACAAAAGCTATATCAACTAGGAATTTGGGGCTCCATAAATAATTGGTTTACTTCATTTTTAGAGCGCAGAAAGTTCATGGTAAAAATTGATGAAGTCACCTCGGACGAATTTGAAAACGATGTCGGAATTCCCTAAGGAAGCGTCCTTGGGCCCTTAATTTTCTTTATTTTTATTAACGATCTTCCACATCTTATAACTGAGTGAAATGTCTTGATGTATGCTGATGATGTATGCTGAACATTAAAACAAAAAATCGACACTATACTATCACAATTCAAAGACTGGTGCTCCAAAAATAGGCTCATTATAAACCACAACAAAACAGTGTGCATTGAGTTCTACAATAAATCCAGAACACCAACAATCCCACATATCTCATTTGAGGGGCGTTCATTTGAACTATCCAAAAATACTAAATTTCTAGACACACAGATAGATTGCAATCTTTCTTGAGAAAAACAATTAGCTAGCATATGTAAACAAATGCTACTATGTAATATTGACTCTGAAAAATATGTTAGATTTCGAATCTCTATTGAATGTGTACTGTGCTCTTGCTTATTCAGCCATATCATACAGTATCGTTGTATGGGGCCAAGCCTCTGAAACGAAACGAGTATTTATTTTACAAAAACGAATCATTCGTCGTATTTTCGGACTGTCATACAAAACCTCTTGCAGAGATACTTTTATAAATTATGGTATTCTCACAGTACCATCTATCTAATATATAAAATTATCGTGTCACGGTGTTTGTAGCTAAATTCCTCCGAAATGGCTCGACCGATTCTCATGAAATTTTGTGTGCATATCGGGTAGGTCTGAGAATCGGTCAACATCCATTTTTCATCCCCCTAAATGTTAAGGGTGGTACACATATTTTTTTTTTTTTTGTAGACAAAATTTTTTGTTTTTATTTTTTTATGATACATAATTTAAAAATACATACAACTCTAAATTTTCACCCTTCTACGATCAACCCCTATTTTTTTGGCAAGATTTTTATTTTTATTTTGTCATATTACTCTTAATTTTCACCCTTCTACGATCAACCCCTGTTTTTATTTTAAAGAAAAAACGGGAAAACAGGAAAACGGGATAACGGGAATAACGGGAATAACGGGATAACGAAAAAACGGGATGACAGGATAGGGGAATAACGGGAAAACGGAATAGCGGGATAAATAAAAAACGGGATAAAGGAAAAGGGATAACGAAAAAACGGGTACGGAAAACGGGATAACAGGAATAACGTGATAACGAAAAAACGGGATGACAGGATAAGGGGATAACGGGAATAACGGGAAAACGAGATACCGGGACAACAGCAAGCGGAAGGAGTCAAAAACATAATCTAGATGGAACAACATAATGGAAAACATAGAAAAAAAGAAATTCTACGCGGACATTGGACAGACAACATCTGTCGGGTCAGCTAGTATATATATCCTAGCTGACCCGACAGACGTTGTCCTGTCCAAATTTCTATGTTCCCTAAAATGTTTTTCCCGAAAACTCTCGTCCGCGTAGAATGTCTTTTTTTCTATGTTTTCCTTTGTTGTTCCATCTAGACTATGCTTTGGACTCCTTCCGCTTCCTGTTGTCCCGTTATCCCGTTTTCCTATTATCCCGTTTTTTCTTTATCCCGTTATCCCGTTTTCCCGTTATCCCCTTATCCTGTCATCCCATTATCCCGTTTTTTTGTTATCTTGTTATTCCCGTTATCCCATTTTCCTGTTGTCCCGTTTTTTCTTTATCCCGTTTTCCCGTTATCCCCTTATCCTGTCATCCCGTTATCCCGTTTTTTCGTTATTCCGTTATCCCGTTTACCTGTTATCCCATTTTTTCATTATCCCGTTTTCCCCTTATTCCCTTATCTTGTCATCCCGTTTTCCCGTTTTTTCGTTATCCCGTTTTTTATTTATCCCGTTCTTCCGTTTTCCCGTTATTCCCTTATCCTTTCATCCTGTTATCCCGTTTTCCCGTTTTTTCGTTATCCCGTTTTCCTGTTATCCCGTTTTTTCTTTATCCCGTTATCCCGTTCTCAATTTATCGTACTACAATTATTATATTCGATTGCCAACTTGCAACCATTTTGCGGATCTGTGGATAAAATAAAAAAAAATAAAAAATCGCGATGGCAAAATAGGGGTTGATCGTAGAAGGGTGAAAATTTAGGGTTGTATGTATTTTTGAATGCTGTATCATAAAAAAAAAGATTTTTATCTAAAAAATAAAATAAAAAATTAAGGGGTGGACCACCCTTAACATTTAGGGGGATGAAAAATAGACCTAAACGATATGCACACAAAATTTCATGAGAATCGGTCGAGCCATTTCGGAGGAGTTTAATTACAAACACCGTTTCACGAGAATTTTATATATTAGATATAATGAAACTATTGATATTCATTCATAACAACAAAAACAATTTTGATAAACACAGCGATACACACGGATATACTACGAGAAATAAAAACAATATATTAGTAGATAAATATGGAAAAACACTCTTTCCAAAAAAAATTGCCGATTACTGCGCTTCTTCAATAAACTACCTTCTTTCTTGAAGAGCTCGAAATGCGTAGAGTTTTTGAAATGCCGTCTAAAAAAACCCCTAATAAAGGAATGCTTTCACACTGTAGAACAGTTCGAAAACTACATTAGTGGTAATTAAATCATATATTTTATCTGTTTTTACTTTTTTGTTCTTCTTAAATATGAATGTTCTGTATTGTCATTTTTACATTTTTTATCGATTTATTACTTCATCTTCATACAAAGATGTTTTTTTTGTGACTCGTCCAATCTGTTTTTTGTAAATAGGAAACGGTCTCAATAACATTTGATTTGAATGATTCAAATTAAAATTTCTTTAAGTTAAATAAAAACTTTGAGTTTTAATTAATGTTTGGAATGGACTAAACCAAATGTTGAGAAAATTCTCTCGACTGATGCGGAAGAAGCAGCAGCAAAAAATAATTGTCTAATTATGAAGAACTCTTTTTGAATAATGTGTATATTTTGTTGTGACTTCCACCAATCTATGGGTTTTACGTTCTGAAGAATATCATCATGGAACATAATAATAACAATAATAATATAATAATAATAATAATAATAATATTTATTCATCTGCTCAATATATAAACAATAGACAATAAATTGTACAGACTATTGATAATACATTTTTACATTTCAATATAGGCGGATATGTGAACAAATAAATAGAGGAATACACCATATAAGGCGTGTCCTTGAATGGTGTCAAGTTATACGCATTCTACCTGAGATTTGTCCCTATTCATAGTACTTATAATGAGGGTGTTCATTAAGAAAAATCAGCGATTTGTGAATAATGACCCTGCATCAAATATTACACTAAGATTTTTGTATTATGTGCTCTTTATAGCTTATCCTTAACGAATTATAAACATAAAATTATAAAAATAAATAATATATAAAAATAAACAATTCCAACAAACTCTTGAGTTGTAAAAACATCTAACAAAACTAATCTGAACTAGTGTACCTATAGTTATTAATAATATTGCTTTAATATTGGAATGGTAATTATTTCTCACATCAATGAAGTCGTGTATATAATTGCGATCGAGGAATTTGGAATATCCATTTTTTCACTTTTGTCTTCAATAATTTATCTGAATTTATATTTTTCATTTCAATCGTCAGAAGATTATAGAGTTTTGGTCCCAGATAGGCATGACATCTAAGTGCAATATTTTTTTCAGGTTTTGAGATTACTGACGAATGTTTTTTGTATCTCGTATCGTATAAGGGCGGAGATCTGGAAGATCCCGCAAATTTCAGGCCCATTTCATTATTATCGACCCTTTCAAAAATTATTGAACGATTGGTGAAAAAAAGGTTAATGTCCTTCTTCTCGATAAACAATGTTCTGTCAAATCTTCAGTTCGGATTTCAAAGCTCAAAAAGTACCACAGATGCTATATTCTCTTTTCTAGAGAATGCATACTCTAGCATAAATGATGGCAAGGCTGTTGCAGCGGTGTTTTGTGATTTCTCGAAAGCTTTCGATTGCGTTGATCATAAAACGCTGCTGCGGAAGCTCAGCCATTATGGGATAAGAGGAACAAATTTGAACTGGTTCGGTTCATATTTGACAGGACGTTGCCAGGTTGTGAAAACATCAAGTGGACAGTCGGATCTCAGTGACATAAAACATGGAGTACCTCAGGGGTCTGTTTTGGGACCAATGTTGTTTTTAATATATTTAAATGACTTAATGACCATTAATATCGCAGGACGATTTACTGTATTTGCCGACGATACCACTATTATATGGAGCAATAGAGAAATAAATCAGCTATCAAATATGATAAAAATAGATGTTCAAAAAATTCAAACCTGGTGTAACTCGAACTCTCTATGCTTCAACCTGAACAAAACTAAACTAGTTACTTTCAAATGTAAACTAGACGATTTGGAATTGGAAAACCAATACATAGAAAACAAACATCACACTAAATTCCTAGGTATTTACATAGATAATAAATTAAACTTCAAAGAACATGTATCCCATTTGAGTAAAAAAGTTTCTAGTGGATGTTATGCGATTAGAGTGATATCAAATGAGCTAGGGTATACTACACCTAGAATGGCTTACTTTGCTTTGATCGAATCTCATATTCGCTATGGAATAGCCTTCTGGGGACATTGTAACTTACATTTACATAATATGATATTTGCTCTTCAGAAGCGAGCATTGAGATATATTACAAAGTCGAAATCGAGAGATCACTGCAAGCCCCTATTTATCAGCCACAAAATACTAACTGTTACCTGTTTATACATATTGGAAACAGTATGCCTAATACATAAAAATAAAACTAGCATATACTCTGCCGGATCCAATTGTCGCAGTACCAGACAGGACCATATGCTTTATTTACCTATTCCAAAATTCGCTTTGACTAAGCATTCTCTGATTTATGAAAGTATCAAGGTATACAATCATCTTCCTAGTATTCTGAAAAATATTACAGAAAAGATTCCTTTAAAAAGGTTATGAAAGTATCAAGGTATACAATCATCTTCCTAGTATAAATTCTAACGAGAGATAACCTGTAATTCTAACCAGACTTTAAATGTTCACCTAAACAAACCATCATGTTTTTTTTTTCAGTTTTGTGTTTTTGTTTGTGAAATCTGAAATGTTGATGTTTGTAATGCCTATATATTTGTTTTTTTGACATGTGTTCTATTATATGTGTATTTCATGCCTTGTCAACAAGATCTATTTTCTTTGACAATAAAGTATATTTTGACTTGACTTGACATTGATATGAAGATACTGACTGTTACAGCTCTTTTTATCTCAGAAACTGTGAGTCTTATATAAAAACATATACTGAAATTCGAAGTCGTTTCCTCTCACTATTCCACAAGACTCAGCTCTAGGAATAATTTGAAACTACCCCCACCTTCATCCTCCCAAATCAAGGATTCGATTATTTATAATGGAGTTAAGATGTATAATCATTTGCCAGTCGAAATCAGAGACTCTAATGTAGATATTGTGACCTTTAGGAAAAACATACAAAATCTACTGTGTACCGTACTATGTCTTACAAGAATATTTCGACGAAAATCTGATGATAGTTTGACCATATTTTGAAAATGTATACTTATGTAAATTTATCTGTATTGTATATCTATTTGTTTTTAATTCTATTAACTTTTATATACTTGCGGCATCATTTTTTCTTTTTTAAACCTGTCATTGTATGACCGGAAACACTGTGTTTCGTACAATATGTTGTTTTATACCTGTATTTAAAGCTTTGTCAACAAGATTAACATCTTTGGACAATAAAGTATATTTATTATTATTATTATTATTCATGCTTGATAGGAATTAAGGTATGTTTTTGTTGATGTTGTTTAATAAGGATGTTATAGCAGAATAATTGACGAGGATATAAAATTTGTGATTCTTTATATAGTATATTTGATGGATAATCTCTCGTTTTTTTGTAGATGATTTTCAATGAAAATTTCTGCATTATTTCTATTCGTTGAATGAATGTGATTGCAGCACCACCCCATGCTACTACTCCATATGTTAGATGTGATTCACATAATGCGCAATATAAAGTTTTGAGATATTGTATTCTGAAGATTGATGAGAAGTATTTAAATTTATAAATCAGATACCTTAATTTTTTCACGAGGCTGTTAATATGTGGCTCCCATTTTAGATGATTGTCAATGATGACTCCAAGGTATTTTATTTTGTCTACGGCCGATATTCCGAAAGAGTTATTTTGGTGTGAGATTGTAAGATTTTAGAATAAGATGTGAAGGGTATGAAGAATGTTTTGCTAAAATTGATAGTCAGAAGTTTCTCATCAAGCCATCTCAAATTTTTGGGTCATTCTCAACTTTGGCTTTGAGTTTATCCCAGGAGGAATCTTCATAAAATATCACCGTGTCATCGGCAAATGTTATGAACCTTCCCTCAGTAGGAATTTTAAATAAGTCATTCAGTTATACAATGAAGAGAATCGGTCCAAGTACCGTTCCCTGTGGAACACCATATTTCACTGTAGCTGTTTCACTAATTGTCTTGTTCATTTGTACAGTTTGTTTTCGTTCTGCGAGATAGCTTTCTATCAGTTTGTATGGGGTTCCCCTGAAGCCGATTCTTTCCAATGCTCGTAGTAATTCCGGGTGGCTTACTGTATCGAATGCCTTTTTAAGGTCGACAAAATTTCCAAGAGCTGGTTTTTTCTTATCTATCGATTTGCTTATATATTCCGTTAGTAGAGCAATTGCATCATTCGTAGATCTTTTCTCCCGGAAACCAAATTGTTGATCAGACAGAATTTTGAATTTTTATAAATATCTCATCAGACGTTTCTTTATTATTTTTTCGAATAGTTTAGGTTGGAGATGAGTGAAAAGTTCTGATCTGGCAAGAAACCTATGGTAGTAAACCACTATTTGGGTATAATTCTTCAGCAGCTTTTAAAGCAACATTTTTTTCACTCTCTGTTAGTGTTTGCAGAGTTTTTGTTGGGTCAAGAAGATATGCCAACAAATGATTTGATACATAACGCCTATTAAATTTTTGCAGATGTTTTAAAGTTATGTCAGTTTTGTCAAAATGGATTTCTAATATTTTAAATTCTTCCATATCTGAAAGACTGGCACTGTTTCTTTGTAGTCTATCTATTGCGATAGAGATAGGCTTAAGTATTGTTAGGTAATCTTCGACTAATCTTTTTAAGTGAATGTTTGAAATGCTTCCTGTTAACGAAACCTTCTAAACAGTCGGCAAGCGAGTTCCATCTGACATCATTTGGCAAAACTAGTTTTTTGCCTGCTTCTTTGGCATATGCTGCAGAGGCAAAAAGGTTAGTATTTGGCAAGGTAAACAACACGTTCTTTAATTTTAGCGATTTCCAAATCCTTACATAATGAATTTAAAATATATGCAGCACAACCATATGTAATAAGGTTCAATTCAGTAGTAGATGTTTTTATTTGATGTCGCATTGCAGCCATATTAGCTGCATTATCTGTGACAAAACTACATATTGTGCAGTCATATTCGGTTTTAAGCTTATTTATGAGTGCTGTTGCACAGATTATCGGTTCATAATGCACATTGTTTATTTTATTTGTAACGACTGTTTGTATTACTTGTAATAGGTAATCTTTCAACTATGTTAACTATTGTAACTTGACATGCTACAAACATATCATTTTATGTAACGTGGTTAATAAATATTCTTATTCATTGGACCATCCGTCAAGTGACAGACACACAAATGTTCCCGACAAGTTTCAATATCAATTCAATTCAATATTTGATTTTTTCTTCATTTTAAATTTCATCAAGCAATTTATTAGAAACATCATATCGAAATGGTGGTATTTATCCAGGCCGTAAAAGAGCTATAGCTTTTCTTACTTCCGGTTGCTGTTTGTAGCGTAGAGGGATCAGGCAATCTGTTTGTCAATTTCGTCTTTGGTAGATTTGCTATTGCGTACGAGAAAAAATGACAAAGATCTAGAAAGATAAACGCCATGTGAAGTGGAATAAATAGAAAAATCGAATTAAACGGTAAATAAATGATGAAAATTTCAAAGCACAACAAAATAATAAAAAATAACCAACAGGAACTAATCGTAAGTTCAACATGTGCTGAGCGCATTTCAAGCGTTTCAACAGGGTGCTTCCCAAAAATATTGAAAACAGGAATTATCATGCCATTATATAAAAGCGGAATTAAGTTGAAAATAGTCAACTACAGACCTATTTATCTTATATCAAATAGTCAAACGTATGTTTTTTTTCTGATTTGATATCAACTTCTCGTAACTTTTTCTTAGGTAAAATATTTTTATTTCTCGATACTGTTTGTGCTAGTGCAACAAGTTAGAATACACCATATCGTTTTGTTTCATTTAAAGTGGCACATTGTGCCATGCTCGACTCACACTTGACCGCTTTATTTTCTCAACATTTTTACCCCGCCGTTATACGGACAATAAATAATTCGGCTGACAAGGTGAAACAATCTAAGGAAACAAAATATCAATTGCCGCTATTGTACACTACTCATTCATGTCTCCTCTTCCTTCCATTGTTCTTATATGCTTGTTGGCAAAATCCGGAAGAATCATGCACGTCGACCCTGCCTTACGTAACATAGCAGATTTTCTTTTCGGCGAGAAGTAGTATGTTTGTGGTATGCTATTCAGCCAGAGATATGATTTATTTATAAGTGACCGCAACTGTATTATGTAATTCGAGCATGAGGAATTGAATTGTAAATTGCAAAAAAAATCTACTTCAAATTGGATCGATATTTTTTCATTTATATTTATTGACCTTCTTTTTCATTACAGTATTCACAAAATTAAAGAATCTCTATATGGAAATTGGGAACTGTTTGAACGTAGAAACCACAAAAGACATTACAAATTTTTTAGTCAATGTTTTGAAATTTTAATTATTTTAAGTTCATACCATTATCTTTTTTTCTGCGTAACCATGCCTGAGACATACACCCGAATGACTCTACCTACTGAGGATTAGTCGTTTACGGAACCAAATGACCATTTAGATCTCACACAAAAAAAAATCAGTAACTATAGTAAGGTAGAACCAGAAATCTAAGAAGGTCGTAAATCACCAACCACTTGAGTTATCAGCAGGCGGTGGATTCTACGCAGAGTTGTACCTGCCCTAGTCATTAAATTTGTTTAATAATGATATTGGGTTAAGATAATTATTAAGAAAAATCGCTTGAATATAATTGAGAATTGTTTATTTATATATAATATATGATAATAATACATATATATATATATATATATATAATCATATATAATAATATATGATATACCTAATTAATGTAAAATGTCAAACTCTATAATTTATAAAAAGTTCAGTTTCTCGCTAAAAGTTATTTATAAACAAAATTACTCACGAAGATCAGTTTCACTGTCGTCATCCAAATTGATAATAAACTTTTCTTTGGGATTTTTTTTTCTTTATCCATATATGACTTTTCCACCTTTTTAATATGCGAAACACACTTGGCCCAGCTGCTATCAGGAATTTTTGCAGTTTCTGTTTGAATAAGAGCTACCACAGTTGAACTTGAGGTTGGTGTAGTATTATTTCTTCGAACTGCTGACTTAAGCTAATGCCATATGAGTTTAATTGGGTTAAACATACAGTGATAAGGAGGAAGTCTGAGCACCGTATGTCCCAAGCTTTCAGCCAATGAATCACAATTTTTTTTATTTTTTATCGAATAACTGCGTAAAAACTTAATGAATGTGGTTTTTTGTGGAGGAACAACGTTTCTTGACATGTTTTTTGGGTAACCTTCCACAGTCTGAAAATGAAAATATAATCAGGAAAATCTATTCAGACTGTGGAAGGTTACCCAAAAAACCTGTCAAGAAACTGCGTAAAACTTCTAGTAACTGTTTTTTTGTGTACTTTTCCTCATAGTACATATTATTTAACATATATTCTTGTATAGTGGCTTTGATGTCATTTGAACATGGTGCTTTATCTAGTCTTCGACTGTGGTCCATGACGATAATACTTTTGGGTAGAATATTTGGTATGAGTTTATTTTGGAACCAGTCTTCAAATAATTCGGCTGTAGAATCATCATGATAATCGACTAAAGAGTCCCATTGCCAATAAAGACAACGCATTTGGTATAAAACCATTTTCGGTTCCTGCATGAATTGTCGTAATGCGTTTTCCTTTATTAGTTTGGCACAAGTCAGATGAGTCTACCCAACTTTTGTTTGGAATATCGTGGGTATCGAACCAAGTTTCATCCAAATACACTACTGTTCTACCATATTCTCTAAATTCGTTTATTGCCAATAAATATTCAAATCTCCATTTCTTAAGGCGCGCAGATTCCATTAAGATTTTTTTGCTACTAGTGAGTTTTTTAAATTTAAATCCATTTTGTAAACGAGACTTCCTTAAAGTCTCTTTGTGATACTGGATACCAGTTTCATTATTTTTAAGGCGTTGCATTGAAATATCTAATGTAGGCACAATTTGCTCTTTATACAAGGCATATATTGTTCTTCGAATTATATCTACATCACAGCCATCTCGTTTCCTTGAACCGCCAGAGTCTTTTCGTTTCTTTCTTTTCAAAATAGGGTTACTTACTATTTTGAACACTTTGGGATATGGTGTTTTTGTTAAAGAAGCACTTTCTTGCACAGATTGATCCTTGGACATTCCTCGTTCCAGAAGGGAAGTATAAACATTTAATATAATTTGTTTCCCATGAGGGTGTAACATTTGTCGACTAGTGGTACTACGACCACCAGTTTTTTTTTTTTTTTTTTATTTTTATTTTAGACATAATACATCCAACAGGCCTAAGCCCAATAACAGGAGTATATAATAATAATAATTATAACAATTTGAAGTGAATGGTAAATCAGGAGTAAATGATAATCAATGGTAACAAATAATAACAAAATAATAACAAAAAGATGCCTAGCTATATGTCATTCGAAAGAGTGAAGGTTAGATTAAATAGAAAAGGTGATAACTTAGAATAAAGTACAGATGCACGAAGGAGATACAAGTAAAAATTCAAAGTGTATATATGGCGAAGCTAATTTGGAATAAGTTTATACAGTTGCTTTCTAAATTCATTCAAGTTAGAAAGAAGATGTCTACAGAGGTACATTGTTGAGGCTTCTACACATAGTTGAGATTGGACTATTGTAGTGATGCTGTGAATTTGGCATGTCGATTCGAAAAGACAAGTGTGACCTTGACGAAATACGTGGAGTATTGAAATTTAATAGTGATAATAGAGATGTTGAGTCAACTTGGTTATTTATCAGTTTGTATACAAATATGATATTTGCTATTTCTCTACGTTTTCTCAGGCTAACAAAATTGAATTCTTCCAAGAGTAAATCGTATTCGTAGTGATAAATGGGATAAGTGTGGTGTTTCTTGTAGAACAGGAATTTAAGAAATTTCTTTTGAACTGATTCAATGGATGATATGTATTTGACGTGGCTAGGGTTCCACACTACATTACAATATTCAAGTTTGCTGCGAACTAAACAGTAGTAGAGAGAGGAAATAGCCCTGAGATTTGAAAATTCTTTACAATTACGTATTAAAAAACCCAGAGTTCTTCTAGCATTGTTTATTATTTTTTCAATGTGCTGATTAAACGTAAGTTTGGTATCAAAGAGAACACCTAAGTCTTTGCATTCATTCACTCGTCTTAGGATACCATCACCGATTCTATAGTCATATATAACGGGAGAAACTTTTCTGGAATAGCTCATAATTTTGCATTTATCAACATTCAAATATAACTTATTCGCCGAGCACCAGTCCGATAAGAGATTTAAATCGTGCTGGAGACGAAAGCAATCGGTAGTGTCTGAGATTTCTGTATATATTTTCATATCATCAGCAAAGTAGTTTACTGACTGAAAAATAGTACATATTTCATCGATGAATATTAGGAATAGGAGTGGCCCTAAGTTCGATCCCTGTGGTAATCTCCTGAGTAAGCTACGAAATTGGAAGATTTCACACCTTCATATTCAACAAATAGTTGTCTATCGCTCAAGTAGGATTTCAATAGATGCTGAATCTTGGGCGAGAGACCAAAGCTCCCAATTTTAACAATAGCTGATTGTGGGATACTGTATCAAACGCTTTACTGAAATCAGTATATACAACATCAATTTGGCGACGATTATCAAGGGAATTAGATATGAACTGCGTAAACGTGCAAAGGTTAGATACAGTGCTACGTGATTTCATAAAACCATGTTGGAAATCTGACAGGGATTTACTCACATGTATATAGATGAGATCAAAAGAATAATTTCGAGAATTTTGAGAAACCAGAAATTAAGGCTATTGGTCTATAGTTACGAATGTCTCCTATTTTTCCTGATTTGAAGACAGGACAAATACGGATTGTTTCCATATTGGGAAAAGTTTCGGTATTCAGGATGAGGTTATAAATAAAAGTAGAGGCCTACATAGCACTTTCACCTGGGATTTAATTAGTCTAACGGGGACATTGTCAGGACCGCACGTCAATTTGTTTTTAGCTTTGCCGCCGTTAGAATGAGTTCCTCGCTGATTTTATTGATATGTAAATAATGACTGAACTGATAGAACATTCGGGAAAGATACGTTCATTTGAGAGAGAGAATCATGGACATATGCATTGCTGAAGTGTTCAGCAAGGCGTTGACTATAGATTCGGATGATGTAAGCTTTTCATCATTGATGAACATAAGTCCAGGGATACGAGATTTATTTTTTTGGTGTTGATGAATGACCAAAACTCACGGGGTTACTAGTCAGGCTATTTTCTGATTTTTTAATGAACTCTGAGTAAGCAAGGTCTATTTCAGTTTTAATGATACGCCGGAGGTGTTTATAACGTTCCAAGTAAAAATTATATTTGCACTTTCTATACATTTTGTGGTAGTGATTTTTTTTAATATTATTGATAATGTTTTTGATAAACGACGTTGGTATTTGCGAGGATTATTAATAACTAAAGGGTGCACTGACAAATTACACTTTATAAGGTAGCATTGAACTCTTCACAAGCTATATCAACATCGGGATAGATTCTAAATAATTCCAGTTAATTTCGCTAATTTTTTGGGAAAACTTTTGGATAGTTAATTTTACGAAATTGTAACGTTTAGCATCCGATATAAATACCTTCTCAGTTTCACAATCAATTACCAAATTCACAGCAAGACTAGGGTGGTGGACATCAAGTTCAACCAACGGATCAGAGTCAAGTAGCACTTTGCAATCCATATTCTCGGGTGACATAACAAGATCTAAAATTCTACCATTTACATTTTCTATGAAATTGTTCTATATTAATTTACAATAACTAATGAATGAGTTAAATTTGAGAATTAAATTAGATGATTCACTGGTTTCGTAATATTGCTGTAATTCAGTAATATTGAAATCTCCTAAAACTATTGATTTATTGATACAATCCAAATTTTCCAGAAAGTCAAACAATTCGTCATATTCCGCAAGGGTAGTTCCTGGAGGAATATAAATTACTACTATAAAAATTGGTGCATTTTTAACAATTATTTTCACACATACGATATCAATAGACTGAATGGGACAGTTTATTTGACAAAATTCCGATTCATAGAAAGTCACTATCCACAGCAAGAAGGACACCACCTCCTCTGGTACCATAAGATCTGTCTTTACGATATACCATATAGTTGTTGGGAAATAATTCGGAATTAAAGACACCGTCCCTTAACCAGCTTTCTGTAATAGCAATAATTTTGTGTTCACTTTCCAGAACACTTTTAAAGAATTTGTGTGTTTTCGAATTGAGACCATTGCAATTTTGATAGTATATTGAGGTGGTCATATTACTGATTACATTTGGCGGGTTGGATGTCCAGACTGGTTTTTTTAATCATGGGGATGCCGTTTCTGTAGAAGATATATGATCCTTCGGCGCCATTTTGCGCAGGACATTCAGCTCGTTCCAAATTCGCTGATTATATTCTCTTTGATGTATGGTTAGATCCGGTTTTATTTTATTTTTTCATACGCATTTATGTCTAATAATGTTTTCCTCTGCTTTACCATCATCAAGGCATGGGTCTTAGAGTTGAAACTTATTTTTATTGGACGAGACTTGTTGACTTGTTGGCGTCCTAGGCGATTAATTTGGAAACTGTTGACATCCAAGTTTGGGATGATTTATTACAAATGGTGTTCACGAAAACTGTTAAATCAGGAGTATCTTCAGGAACACCAAACAGTAACACATTATTCTCTCTTTGTCTTATCTCGTTGACTTCTGATACAACCTGTATAATATTCGGATATTCCTTGTTGGAGTTTCGCACTTTTCATTGAGTTCAGTAACCTCATCGGACAGTTTTTTGTCCCTATCGTATTTATATTCGAGATTCTGCATACTAGTTTTTATCTCATCAATTTTTATTTCAAAAAAGTTAAGTTTTTCGTTCAGCATGGTCTGTATATTTAAGGAAACCTTATCTGCTAGCGTTTTTATGAACATATCATCTAGACAAATTTTCTTTACCAATTCGTCGGCCAGGATTTTAATCTCAGTCTGTTGTTCTCGAGTTAAAGGCATCTTGAAATTACCTTCGTAATTGCTTACCTTATAACAATTTTACTATAAGGGGAGATACACAGCACCTCACTTGATATAATGCACCACTTAGTGATAATTAATAGCGATGAAATACTATGTATTTACGAAATTCATGGAGCGAGATCGCAAACGAACGCTACTTCGAACAACTTCACTTCACTTCCAGTTGGAGTACTAGCTTCAGGATGAGCCCATGGAAGCCACATTTTTCACGACACAAAAATCGAATAGACACAACTGACACAACGGAATATCAGGTAGGTAATGACTAAATGTTTGATTTGTTGAAAATATAAACAGGATGTTCATAAAATCAGATGTGGAATCATCTGCGACTGAAAGATAAACTATCTGAATGAAAATGCAAATTTTCAATTTCAGATTTTTTCTTTTGAGTTAGGGCCTTTTCAGAATATCTATCAGATGTAGTTCAATGTCCAGCGTGGCTTTAGCCAGGGAAGTAGTTGTTTTCTGTTAGACATTCACAAAAAATAACTTCATTTTAATCGTGAATTTTTCAATTCACAGAAAAATATTTTTCTCAATATTCAATTGAGAATGTTTCCCTTTTCAAGACTAAATGTTGTTTAACTTTTCCCCTTTTATTTCTGAAATTGGAAAGCGGTCAGTTCTCAAAACAGTTTTCCAAATCTGATAGGTAATTTATTTCAATAGACCATTATCGCCATAATTTTGTTAATAGCCCATTAGTAATGAAAGTCCGGTGGCCAGGTAAGTAAATTTTATTATTTACACACATTTAAACATATTCTCACCAAGGGTGCTAAATCATCCTTACGAGATTTTTTATTATCAAATAAATTTAAATACAAAACTGTCAACAAAAGCTAAAAATAATGGAGGGCCCACTATTATTAAAATGCCAAACTATTTCATGAGATATTTTAATACGGACCTGTGAATCTTTGAAGGGACACACACTTTTATTGCTTATCTATATTTCGAACAATAGGTAATAATGAGGGTCGTCGGCTAATATTGATTTACGACCTTCTTAGATTTCTAGTTCTACTTTACAATTTTTACTTCTATTTGTTGATCAAATCTTTGTTTTGTTAAATTAACACTATATCATACTGAGTTAACCAAATATTCGACATTCAAATGGCAAAATTTCGACAGTATTTTATTTGGACCAACTTAAGGCAATATTAATTAACCAAAAATTGTATCTGACGTGATATTAACGAACAAAAATTGGCGTATTCAAAATATATAATCCGCGTATGACAAGGTTCAATTCCTTTCGAAAAATTGTAAATTTTCACAGTTCACAAAACATTACTTCATGTAAAAGCGACATGATAAATTGGTTAAGTGAATTTTTTTGTAAGTAGAAATATTTCATTGTACCCGTTAAAAAGAAATACCTCTCCCAAATAAAATCATACGCGTTATTGCTTGTCAAAATATATTTTTCTATTAATAAAATTATTTTTAACCGTGTGAAAGTTTATCGAGAACAGAATGTAGACGAATGCACCAATTTAATAGGTATCATTTCTAAGACAATCACAATTCACTATTCTTCTCGATTATATTCTACATAAATCTCGGGTATAATGGACTGACTGTTCTAAAATTGCTTCGCAACCTTTCCATCTCATTTCTCCAAATTCCCAAGATAATAAAACCCAAATAACCTGGGAAATGAATAATGAAACGTGTTTAGCTACAGAAAAATTGAAAGGACTCCGATTCAAACAATCAACCAATTTCAGCATCTAATAAAGTTGAATAAGATTTTAATATCGTGAAAGTATGACGTTTTTTGGATTAATAACGACGTTTATCCTAGGAAGTAATGGCGCGTGAGTATCAAAATAGTTTTTTTCGTAATTCTCTCAGTATGTAGTACTTACTGATTATACAGTGCGAATACGTTCCTCGATTATTATTATCACAGATGCAACAAAACGCATTATGTCCAAGAATTATAATCGTTTTTCTGGTAACTCATACTGCTTTTGATTTAAATATGGTTAATATTCAGATCTAAGTGTATGCGATAAGATTACTATGAAAAACTGCCTTGCATAGTATTTAGCAACAAATAGTTTTTTGCCTCTACTGAAAAAACGGTTTTGTGGGACATAATGCGCTTTGATGAGTTGCTCCTCAGTTAGTGAATATGGTCTACTGTATTGGCGTAGCTAACAGAAATTCTTTAATAGCAAGCAGAATCTACCATCAAAAATATTCAGAAGCAAGAACTCCATTCCAATTAAGAGATCGGTTTGAACTCACTTCAAATTGACAAATGTCACTTCAAAATGGCACTTCAAAGTGACAATTGTCAGTTTAAAGTGGCAATTGGAAATGTTTTTTAAAAATATTTTGTTGTTGGCCTTTCTACGCCTTCGTAGTTAAGGACCGTTGATCACCAGGAAGGAGTTTTTCCAGAAAAATTAAAAATGGGTAAAGTAATTCCTACCTACAAAAAAGGTGACCCGTCACTACCAAAAAATTGTCGACATATATCGATTCTCCCAGCCTTCTCCAAAATATGGGAAATGGCAATACACTCAAATCGGTTGTCTTTTTTTGATACTCATAAAACTATATCACCACATCAATATGGATTCAGAAAGGGGCTGTCCACCGCTGATGCAGTACTCTCCTTAACAAATGTAATCAAAAGAGCTTTCAATGACAATAAACAATATTTGACTGTACTAACTGATCTGACATCTGCATTTGACTGAGCAAATCACAATATATTATTGGAAAAACTAAATTTCTACGGAATACGTGGCAGAGCACTAGATATCATGAAGTCATACTTGCACGAAAGAAAGAACATTGTAATTATTGGCGAAGAACGCAGTGATACAGCTATTGTTAAGAGAGGAGTACCACAAGGATCAGTCTTGGGCCCCCTTCTGTTCTTGATATACATAAATGACCTACCCTTCACTATGAATTCCATTAACGTATCAACCATAATGTACGGACGATACAACTTTTGGCATTGACATGGGAAGAGAGGAGGATACTGAACTCGTCCTTTCACTTATCTTGGAGAAGGCTAGGACCTGGTTTGAACCCAATGATATGCTATTAAACGATAGTGAAAGTAAAAGCCAAACTTTTATAAATTTCACTTCTGAAAATGCAAATGACCATGTAAATTTCCTTGGGGTCATATTAGATACTAAGTTGCAATGGACAGAACATACAGTGCTTCTCAAAAGTCCCCTCCCCCCCTCTTATTTTTGGAACGATTATACATAAACAAGTGAAATTTGGAAACTGAATATTAAAGGTTGTAAACTTCCCTACTAGTGATGATAGATGACAAAATCGTCAAAGATGACGTCACAAGGTCATTGTGACCAATAATTTTAAATGGAACCCTACGGCAAGCGACACCTCTTTTAAAAGGTATCGAAAAAACCTATTCAATGATACTAATTTTGTTTGTGTTTATGGCAGTTTTAATGGCTCATTAGTAAACATTAAAATTTAAATTCCATTCAGTATGATATTAATTACAGATGAATTCGGCAATTTGGAAATAACATTCCAACAGGATGGTGCTCCTCCACACTATTACGGTGCAGTAAGACGGTATTTGGATGAGGAGTATCGTGGTAGATGGATTGGACGACGAGGTTCAACGGAATGGCCAGCTCGATCACCGGACCTCACACCTTTGGATTTTTTCTGTGGGGGTACCTCGAATCGACGGTTTACGCCACTGAACCTGACAATATTGACGTTTTAAAACAACGTATTGTTGCAGAATGTGAGGCTGTTTCCGCAGACACATTTGCAGAAGTACGAGAAGAGTTTAAAAATAGGATATTTCACTGTCAGGAAGTAAATGGAGGTCACTTCGAGGAATTTCTTTAAGTAGATACTGATTCTTAAATCTGTAATTATTATCATACTGAATAGAATTTAAATTTTAATGTTTACTAATGAGCCATTAATACTGCCATAAACACAAACAAAATTAGTATCATTGAATAGGTTTTTTCGATACCTTTTAAAAGAGGTATCGCTTGCCGTAGGGTTCCATTTAAAATTATTGGTCACAATGGCCTTGTGACGTCATCTTTGACGATTTCGTCATCTATCATCACTAGTAGGGAAGTTTACAACCTTTAATATTCAGTTTCCAAATTTCAGTTGTTTATGTATAATCGTTCCAAAAATAAGAGGGGGGGAGAGGACTTTTGAGAAGCACTGTATAAATGTGTTATGTGGAAAACTCTCAAAAACAGTGTTCGCTATCAGAAAAATTAGTTACTTACTTGGAGATTCAGCTGCATACACAACCTATTTCGCACTGTTTCACTCTGTTCTAACATATGGAGCCCAAATATGGAAAAATGCATCAAACTGTTATCTACAAAAAATCTTAATAATTCAAAAAGCTGCCTTACGCAGGTATAACAAAACTTTTTAACAAAAAATTAAACCGACGAAAAAATCAACTGAAAAGCAAAAAATAAAATAAACCTTCTTAGTCTAAATGATAATTGAGCTCCTAAACTAATGTAAGTAACTGATTTTGAGTCGGCGCCAAACAAACAATTATCGAAGATCATTATTTATGAAAGAAGTCATCAAAACGCTGCCGTTCATCTCGCTGCCATCATTTTACGCTTCACCTAATTCAATTGCTAGTTTGTTTGGCGCCGACTCAAAATCAGTTACTTACATTAGTTTAGGAGCTCAATTATCATTTAGACTAAGGAAGTTTATTTTATTTCTTGCTTTTCAGTTGATTTTTTCGTCGGTTTAATTTTTTGTTAAAAAGTTTTTATTTTTTACTTTTCAGTTCCGTATTTCGTCGATTTAATTTTTTGGTAAAAAGTTTTTATTTTTCAATTTTTTGTGGCTAAAATCTACCAATTACTACCTACTTGTTTATTGATTACTTCCAAAATACTTTCTTACCCACCTTACTTCAACTATTACCAGTTAAATAATATGATTATCTACTTTTACTATTTGTTGTAATATAAATTATTTTCGTTGTTCTGGTTAGTTTATTCCATTACTTTGTATATCATTCCATCCTCCATATACTGATTTTGACGGAACAAGAATAATGTCAGTAGCGATCTGTCATTGTCAACTACGTATGTGTGTGCTAATGTTCACTAGTGCAAAATCAATTATCCCCTATTTCTCTACCCGTGGCTAATTCCTTTCGAAATCCAAATATAAGGTATACCCTATCTATTAAAAACAAAGTTATGCCTGATAGAATCGGTTAACGGACCAGAATTCAGAGGGTGAGTGATCAATATCCTTCATTTCGCTACCCTTAGGGGTGGATTTCATCTTTTAAATTCAAATGGGACCAAAGTCGAAGTACACCCTATCCACTGAAAAAATAATTATCGGAATCGGACGTCTCATTAAAAAGTTATGCGTGATCATACATAAAAAAATATGATGGCAAAACATAAAATATACGGGTCGAATAGAGAACCTCCTCCTTTTTGGTTTCGTCGGTTAAAAAGTAAATTGGGATGCCAGCTGCAGACCAATATTTGAACAACTGAAAATTATGTCCATATTCTCGACTATTCTGTACCAAAACCTACTGTTCATAAAAAAAACATGAATGATTATCAAGCACAATCCGATTTTCACGACACGACACAAGAAACAAATCTATGCTATTGCAACCACAAACTAGATTACGCAGACACACAAACAAAGATATTGAATGGTTCAATTCATTACCAACCAATTTTCGTGATCTGCCACTTTCCAAATTTTCAATAAAATTGAAAAAAATCTTGGCTGAAAACTGTATATACTCATTTGATGAATATTTCAAGCTAACCAAAGACAGAGACATCTTCACAACAACCTAAAGATACAATTTTAACTTATGTATATAATATTTTATATTTTGATCTACAAATATTTTTATTCCTATTTGGACTATTGTCCCAATTTTACTGTGACGTGTTTCAACATATTGTAAATATTTCTGAACTAAATAAAACTATACTATACTATACCAATAGCGATCGATGGTGGTTTTTTTTTTATGTTCTGGTTCCCACGAAAAGGGATATCCTGTAATGTTCAGAGAACATCGTGGGAACCAAGTGAAAGAAGGTAGGAGTTGGTGTTCTTCTTAAATTTCTTGAGGTTGTATGCCTCGGGGAACACCTCCCTAGGCAATGAGTTCCAAAGCCTCGCTGTTCGTTGGATGAACGAGTCTTTGGAAAGTGATGTTCTGCAGGTCTCCAAAGTGACCACGAAGGTGTGTGATGACTGAACTTGACGGGTTAGTCTCGAAGAGACTGCCAAAGCAGGAACGATTGTTGATATTTCAGAAGAGCATCGCCCATGAAAATATCTATAAAATAGAGACAAATCGCCAACTTTTCTACGGTGTTCCAGACAAGTGAGCGAGTTTGTAAGCGAGGCATCACCGACGAGACGAATTGCCCTTTTTTGGACAGAATCCAATAGCCTCAGGATATGTTTAGGTGCCCCGCCCAAATATGGGAACAGTATTCCAGGACAGGTCGGATCTGTGCCTTATAGATCATAAGCAGCTGAGTGGGGGTGAAATAGCTCTTGGCACGAAACAAAAAACCAAGTTTTGGGATGCACTTTTGGCAATGGACCTCACGTGATTTTCCCAGGAAAGGTTATTGCTGATAGTAATACCAAGCATCGATATGGATGACTTCAGTGGTATGGTTACTCCTGACAAAGTTATGTTAGGCACAGTGAGATTGGCTTTTCTAGAGAAAAGACATGCTTGTGTTTTGTTTGCATTGAATTCTACCAAGTTATTAGATCCCCACTCGAGAATTGTTGCTAAGTCCATATTTATATTATTAACATTTCTTCCTCGTTCATTTCTGGTTTCACGGGCTGATATAGGGGCCCTGGAAGAGAAAGCGGTATGGAGGGTACTATCATCGGCAAAGCTGTGTACTGGACATGAAGTTGCTTTCAACAGGTCGTTGATGAGAGAATAGATCCTTGCGGAACACCAGCATTTATGAGTAGAGTGTCAGATGAAACTCCATCGACCACTACATGGAGAGACCTGTTTGAGAGAAAACTAGCAAGCAGAGAACACAGCTGAGGGGGCAAGCCATAAGACGGAAGCTTGGCGAGGAGTCCCTGGTGCCAAACTCGATCGAACGCCTTGGAGATATCTAATGACACAGCTAAAGTTTCTCCATACTTTTCAATAGATAGCTGCCATATATGTGAGACGTAAGCGAGCAGGTCACCAGTTGATATCTGATGGCGGAAGCCATATTGCCTATCGTTGACAATTCCTGAGTCTTCCAGATATTTCATGAGCTCGATGTTGATGGCTTTTTCCATGACCTTTGAAATAATAGATAGCAGTGCGATAGGTCTGTAGTTGCTAGGTGGGGCCTTTTGCCTTTTTAGGGACTGGCTGTACTCTTGCAATTTTCCAATTGGACGGAAATACCCCAAATTGTAAGAGTGGTTGAACAACTTGCAAAGAACAGGTGTTAGTTCGGGGCACATTTCTTGAGAACAATCGGCGGGATTCCGTCAGATCCACAGGCTTTGTTGGTGTGAGACCCAGCAAAATCTTTCTGATAGTACGTTGGCGAAAGGTGATCTCGGGCATGTGACTGTCAATAGGTGTAATGTTCGGGGTTGTTTTCCGATGAATCCAGAGTGGAATTTCCAGCAAATAGGTGCGCAAAGATATTGGCTTTTTCCTGGGCAGTCGTTGCTAGTGTTCCATCTTCTTTGGTTAGAGGAGGAAATGAGCTGGAAGTGAAGTTTCTTCCCACAGCTTTGGCGAAAGACCAAAATGAACGGGATCCGTTAGGACATTCAGCAAGTTTTGATCTTATTTTGGCATTGTGGGCATTTTTTGAGCATTCTATTGTCTCTTTGCATATGCCTCTAGCCTCGACATATGCTGCTCTGGTCTCAGGGCCCGGATTTTAGCCATCGATGGTATGCTGCCTGTTTGGAAGCCACAGCTCTAGAGCAGTTTCTGTTAAACCAGGTCTTATCGGATGATGTTCTTCTTTCGGTATTCGGTATGTAAGTTTGCATCCCCAACATGATGATTTCAGAAATTGTCTCAGCACATCGTGTTGGATCTACTGAAGAGAAACAAACTCTCTTCCATGGAAACGCTGAGAAAAACATACGAAGACCTTCCCAGTCGGCCGAATTGTAATGCCACATGAGACGGGGTGGTATTGTGCAGCTCGATGGTAAATGGAAAGAGCATGTTGTGGAGATGAGGGTGTGATCAGAGTTTCCAAGTGGGGCACAAACTTCTATTCTATACGGGTCAGGATTGGTGGTGAGGAAAAGATCTAGTGTATTGGCAGACTGGTTGTTGACATCAGGGATGCGGGTTGGTAGCTCGACCAGTTGTTCTAGACCATGAGTGATGGCGAAGGCCTCGGCTTGACGACCCGCATCATCTGTTTTGTTAGAGAATTTGAGCCAGGCAGCGTTATGTACATTAAAGTCTCCCATGATTATGGTTTCAGCTGTTGGATGGTTCTCCTGAATGTAGTCCAGTTTGAGTGATAAGAACTCAAAGAGGTCGTTATATGAAGGTTCATTAGGTGATAGGTAAAGGCAGCAGAGGAACTTAGTCAGTTTGGTATCAGATAGCTTGAACCACATCACATCAAAGTCTTTCGGTTCCAAACTCTCTTCAAGCTGGCATGAAAGGTTAGCCTTAGCGTAGAGGCAGACTCCACCTTTGAACCTGAATCGAGAATGGAGTTCGTAACCAGGACAAAGCATATGGACCTTGTTGGTGGACGAGTTTACTTGTGTTTCTGTTAGAGCCAGAATATCCGGTTTTTTCGTCTATAGGTGATGGTGGACGTCATTGATGTTCTTGTTGAGTCCGCGGATGTTGCAAAAATTAATCTTTAATGTTGAGTCCCCTCGAGTACCTCTCGCCCGGAAATCCGAATGGAGAGGTATTTTGCTTCCGGAGTGTTTTACTCTAGGAGACTTCATCATTATTACTATTAGGATGCACCTGAAAATAAAGTAGGAATTGGGGAAAAGGAAAGAGGGAGACCGGAAAGTATCGACCGAACACTGAAACATGGAATGATCCATTTCACAGCACACAAAGTCGATATGGTGGTATTTCACCGGGCGATGAGACCATCTTCCACCTACGGTTATCCTTTTAGTCGCCTCTTACGACAGGCAGGATTTACCATGGGGCTATTCTAAAGCCGACCCGATACAGCATATTTGGTAATGTTGGTTTAATGTTTGGGGAGTAATGATTGGAAAACATATTATTGGACCCTACTTTTTCGACAACTAATCCTGTATAAGTGTGAACTTTGGGAACTTCAGCTTGTAAATAACGATAACATTTTTTCCACGTCTTGGTTCAACTCATTAAAGGTTTCATTCGTTTTCGCGTGGGCTTCAACGACCTAGACACATCAAACTTTCTAATTATTTTATTTTTATTTTGGCGATTCCTAGCAACGTTGCTCACCAATGATTCACTTTCGTTTACATTTTCATTTTGTTCCACCGGGCTTTCGCTAGCTTTTTTGTCGGTGCCGATACTGGACAAATGTTTTTGTCTTTCCAGAAGATTTTAATGTTATCCATCTCCATGCAGTTCTTTGAAGTGTAATCTTGGACAATTTTCAGGGAAAATATAAATCAATACTGTTCTATTATGAATTCCTGAAACTCATTTCGAAACGAATCCATTACAGACATATGGCATTTTTATATCTCCTGACGGATTTCCAGTATTCCTACAACAACAAATAGTAGCGCGAAACGAAATCAAACAAACCAAACACCTGGACCACGTCTAATTCTGTATCGAAGATCGTCTATCGACCTGAGCTAATTATAGATTGATTTTATTGTATGCCCTTCTGATTTTTATTCGGAATGAGCATTTGTTAGTTTGGATAAAAATAAATTCGACGATGTCTAAATTAAATCATTCAATGAGCTGTAATCATTCCTTCTTTAATTAGAACATCACAGATGAAATAGAAACAAAACAGAGGCGAACTGTTATTTGAACGATCTTAAATTCGTTCCTGTTCTAAACACTGATAATCTGTAGTATGAAACAAGCATAAATATAACTATGATAATTTTTTTCGTGTAATTTTTAACCAATCAGAACGTTCAATTTAGTTAAGTTACCTTGTATAATTTCGATAATACCTAATTATACATAGAGTAGCTCCCCCAATCGAAAATTTTAAAATAATTTCATTTCCGTAGTAACCACATCGACATCAATATACAACAATACACGAACTAACAGGACCGTCAAATGTTGACGTTTGTTTATCAATAATTGTTCAAAAATCAGTCGATTCGGAGATTTATCATTAAATGCAATAGACGAAAGTATACAAAATATTGAGCCTCATAATACAGTGAAAACAAAAAAGGACGTATGGAAACAATTTCTTACGTTGTATAGTGAAAGAAACTATGTACTAAATGAATCAATTTCCACTGAAATGATAGCATCCATTTCGAAAGATTGGGCTTTCAATATGCGAAAATTATAAAGAAAATGTGGTTAAAACTATGAGGAACGTAACGGCAAAACAAATACAAGAAAAATATATGAAGGAGTTCAACAATAGAGTTATGATCCATCCTCTAGTCCCATATTTTTAGCCTCACGAAACTCAAGAAATTAAAAAAGAAGGGAACTTCAAATGTTACCGGACAAAAGAAAAGTTAGTGCATTAGCATTTGAAGATACTGAGTACATAGCAATGATAGAAGCGTGGGATGAAAATACACCCGAAGGATTACAAATAAAAAAAAACTTAATTGCTTCTGTAGAACTTGCGTGGAGAGAAAATGAAGGAGCGTCATGCTTGATTCCTTATTTTCGAAAGGAAACTGGAAATGATGATACTCCAACTGGTAGAATACAATATAATCCTATTTTTTAACCGACGAAACCAAAAAGGAGGAGGTTCTCTATTCGACCCGTATATTTCATGTTTTTCCATCATATTTTTTTATGAGAGATAAGTGCCATGTGAAGTGGAATGAATAGAAAAACAAATTAAACGTTTTCATATAGGATTCATAGAACAGGGGTAGTTTCAGGGAAACATTTCCCGGGAATACCGCAGAACGTTGAATGATATTCACTGAAATTCATACTTCCATATAATATCAATGGACATTGAATGCAAAGTTTTCTATAAGTGATTATGTTCAATTTATGCTGTTCACCTAAGCTCCGGTTTGTTTGTCATCGAGTATTGGCAGCAGAAGAACTTGCTAAGGGGAGACAACAAAACAAACATCATCGATCTTGTAACTTTGCCGAAGATAATTTTAACTGGCGGGTACTAGTGACAGAAAGAAACTTCGATCTTCACTCGATAGGTTTCAAATAAAAGATTCTCCTACTGAGAAGGAATCTTTTATTTAGAAACCTATCGAGGTGGGAGATTTTCGGAGTGTTCTTTCTTCACTAGTACCGCCAGTTAAAGTTTATCTTTCCGGCGTACCTATAGGTGTTACAAGATCGATGCTGGTTTGTTTACGTTGGTCTCACTTCAGCCAGAGTTCTTTGTACCTTTGGCTGGTTGACTACTCCACTGATGAGGGCCAAGAAGCCTGAAACCGGTATGCGGATTGTTAGGTGAACACGACATAAATTGAACATAATCGAGCTTATCAGAAAGAAACATTTGCATTCATGTCCATTGATATTATATGGAAGTATGCATGGATTTTCAGGTGAATATCATTCAACGTTCTGCGTGGTATTTGCCAGGAAAGTAGTTGTTTTTCACCTGAGATCTACCTTTCTCTGGTTCGATTTTATATTGAATCCTTTATGTGAAGAAAACCGTTTAAATTCGGTTTTTTCTATATTTTTTTATGTATGATCACGCATAACTTTTTACTGAGGCGTCCGATTCCGATAATTCTTTTTTCAGTGGATAGGGTGTACTTCGACTTTGGTCCCATTTGAATTTGAAAGATGAAATCCACCCCTAAGGATAGCGAAATGAAGGATATTGATCACTCACCCTCTGAATTCTGGTCCCTTAACAGATTCTATCAGGCATAACTTTGTACTGGGTTCTTCGATTTGGATGATTCTTTTTTTTTTAGATAGGGTATACCTTATATTTGGATTTCGAAAGGAATTAGTCACCCTTACGGGTAGAAAAATAGGGGATAATTGATTTTTCACTAGTGAACATTAGCACACACATACGTAGTTGACAATGACAGATCGCTACTGACATTATTCTTGTTACGTCAAAATCAGTATATTTTATGAGAGGATGGAATGATATACAAAGTAATGAAATAAACTAACCAGAACAACGAAAATAATTTATATTACAACAAATAGTAAAAGTCGATAATCATATTATTTAACTGGTAATAGTTGAAGTAAGGTGGGTAAGTATTTTGGAAGTAATCAAAAAACAAGTAGGTAGTAATTGGTAGATTTTAGCCACAAAAAAAATTAAAAATAAAAACTTTTTAACAAAAAATTAAACCGCCGAAATACGGAACTGAAAAGTAAAAATAAAACTTTTAACAAATTAAACGACGAAAATCAACTGAAAAGCAAAAAATAAAATAAACCTTAGTCTAAATGATAATTGAGCTCCTAAACTAATGTAAGTAACTGATTTTGAGTCGGCGCCAAACAAACTAGCAATTGAATTAGGTGAAGCGTAAAATGATGGCAGCAAGATGCACGGCTGCGTTTTGATGACTTCTTTCATAGATAATGATCTTCGATAATTGTTTGTTTGGCGCCGACTCAAAATCAGTTACGTACATTAGTTTAGGACTCAATATCATTGAGACTAGAAGGATTTATTTTATTGTTTCTTTTCAGTTGACTATCGGTACATTTGGAAAAGTTACCCAACTCCACACAGGGAGGAGCAAAACCGTGTGCTAATAATAAATGGCTTGTACCCAACCATAATGAAGTAAGTCGTTGTCCAGTGAGACTTCTAGATAAACTAATGATAAGAAGAATCGGAAACATCAATATTAAAACAGTTAGGTTATTTCTGACAGTAAAACCTAACTGGAGAATACAAAAAACCCTTGGCTGGTACAAAAATATGCCAATTGGAGTGCATGAAATTAGTAAATGGACCAAAAAGTCTGCAGAATTGGCAAATTTAAATTTAAATATTTAAACATAATAAATAAGATGAGATCCAATTTAAAAAAGCTACAGGTTCAAGTAATAACACCTTCGGTATTTCCAGCACTTCAATGAGCAGTAGCCACGTTTTCAGCGCAGAAAATAACTCAGTTAAAAAAAAACGTAGTATATAATAATTGTAATTTTCATTGTACCAATTTGTATTTAAATTAATAAATTGTTTATATTTACTTAATTTACTCAAAAAATAATCGTATCAAATATAATACGTACTCAAAATAAATACGGTTATACATATCAAACTTCCTGCATAATTACAAATCGTGTCAGTTTGACAGAATAATCCTCCCGCTTGGCGGTCGGATTATTTAAATTGTCAAACTGACACTCTTTGTAATTATGCAACAAGTTATCGATGTATCACCTGATTATTTTGAAGTACTTATAGTATTACTACTGATAATAAATGAAAACAGGCCTCGAAAGTACTCAAAAAATGTTTTATCGTCGCAGCGAATATATTCTAACTTGTTCCATATCCATGAATTATATGTCCTTAAAGCTACACCAGCATTTATGGCACACTAAAAAAAAACAGTTCAGAATTTTGTACACATTTATTACAAACAATTGACGTTATGGAAATTGCATAATAATGGTCCCCAAGGGGTTAAACACATCCCACTCTTCAAACTATTAATTTGTGTAATCAAAATAGTCCATGAACACCTAGAAACTCGCAATAGAAGGACTGTAAATGTCGCATTTTTCTGTCATAAAACTCTACTAACACATTCCACTCTTCAATTTCTGTCATAATGTCAAAATTTTCGATGTTCTCAATCAAAATAGTGCATGCGCACTTACAAACTAATGATAAAAGCTTGTGGTATACTGCAATAAATTTTAAACTAAAAAAACTGTTGATGTCACATTTTTTTGTAATAATGCCTTTGAAAAATGTATTAATACATCCCACTCTTCGAATTCTAACTCTGTAACCGTCAACGTTTTGATGTATATTTAATAGAGATTATTCAAAATTTAGGGGTATTTAATTCCTTGGGTTTAAATTTTTAAGAAATTCGGACACCCGTCCGATCTCTATATATTGCATATTTTCAAAAATACAGAGTTTCTGGTGCAGCTTGAATCAAAAGCTAGCCCACGCCCTTTTCCTGGAAAACGAGAACTGTAAAACATTTTTTGTTTGGGACGCGAATTTGTAATACATGTGCACAAAATTCTATTTTTTTGGAGTGTGCCATGAATGCTGGTGTAGCTTCAGGGACATATGAATGATGGTTATATCAGGTGCGTGGAAAAATCACTCTGCACATTTTCAGGCGCATTTATATTGTTACAAGTACAAGCAAACTGTGAGTTGAAATACACACTTCTTACTAATGGGTGATAAATGGTTTGAGAGTTTCTCTTTATGAATCCCAACATCCTTTTACCTGAAGAAATCATATTCTTCATAAGATAATCAAATAAAATTGTTAGATTTACAAAAAATCCCCAATTCTCAACAAATTCAGATCTGTTTATCTTGCCAAGCTGGTAGTTGGAAAGCACTAGATTTTGTTTTCGTCAAATGGTTAATATTGTCTATTTATATACCTACATTTATAAGCGGGTAGTTTTTATTTACACAATTTGCAAATTATTCTGAAGTACCTATATGAAATCTCTTGAAGAATTTATAGTAAGTAACATCAGTCACGAAAAGGGTCAAAATAAAAATCTTAGATTTATTAGGATTATTATATACAAAATATTCAAAATCGGTCGGACTTGCCATAAAATATTCAGTTCTTCCTACCGGAATAATAGGCCAGTAGATATAGACAATCAATTAACATTAATTCCAAAAGTTTTGAAACTTCAATGGTATGTTAGTGCATCAATGAAAACGAACTATAAAATTTTGCAGAATTCTGTGATGAACGGAACATTGTTTTAATTGCAAAAAAAGTTTTTATGCTTTATTATTGCACTGAAAATTGGAAAAGTTCTGCAAACTAGGCATACCTATAGTAATGGTGTTTTACAACATGCATTAAGTTTGCAACCTTGTAAAAGTTACGAAACCTTGTTTTTTTCATTTGTTTAGTTTTTCATTGTAATTTTTTTAATTACAACAGTTCTGCAAATTGGATAAGTGAACGGAAAAAAAGTTGAAAATATTCACGTACATTTGCAACAATTTCTGAAAAACGCATCATTATTTATCAAACTTTTTTATCGACGCTCCCATTTTCAATACACACAAGCATTGAAATAATTACAAAAGATTTTTATTGTGGTTGCAAATCAAGAGGATCTAAGTGGATATGTAACTTTGCAACCTCATACAAAAAACGAAACCTATTGATCCACCAATCTTTTTTTTGCATTTTTACTTTGGAAATAATTGCAAAAGTTCTGCAAATTTCAATTAAAATTAAGACTGATATTTTACGTGACGCAAGAGATTTGCAACCGTCATTGTTCAACGAAACAGTTTTTTTGTGTAATTGATTTGTTTTTTTTAAATAATTTGGCCATAAATTGCAAACATTGTGCAAATAGGTTTAAGATATATATTAGACCGACATATGTCTACAGTGGTCCAGTTAAATACTTGATTATCCATCGCGTATATCTGTTATATTTTGTACTGGTTAATTGAAATTGCATCCGAAGAATAATACGGTTACGTAGGTACCCATTAAAAAATTTGAAACCCATTATTAATCTCTCAAGCAATCACTGTTTTCGACTAATCAGCGACATAAATTTAATCTAATATTTTCGAATGCAACAATCGAAAGAGATATTCTGCTGAAAGACTATTGGAAGACATTAAATTTTAATCGCATTAGAAACGAAATGCGATCATTCTTCATTTAAAATTTTCACTTGTCACAACATGACTTTATAGCAATAGACGAGATTTTATAATGAATAATCATGCTCTATGGAAGTAAGATATCTAAACGTTATCGATTGTATTATCGCAAGTACATAATTTTCTCATCAAACAGAAACGTTGCTGAAAAATAAAATTTGTGACTTGATATTACATCCAAATTTAATTTTTACAGGTAGTATGTATTTCTTGAATTGAATAAAATTATAATTTACTTTTCGACTCCAATTGTGGTTTCGCATGAAAAATTCTATTGAATCCGAAGGGAGGACTGAAATGTAATCGACACGTAGAAATTATTTTCTTGATTTATAAAAATTTTGAAAATAAAGAGGGAAAAGGCAATTCTATTTCAGTTGTAGCTCCAGAACTATTAGATGAATGTGCATTGTTTTTGGTTAGTTATATAGTTGTCTGTCATAAAAATACAATTGACAGTCTTTTTGTTATTCTGGTAATAAATCCTGTTACTAAACTGCTGTGTATTCATTAATCTGTAAACAAAACACTGTGACTTAACACAGTTGTAGGTTAATCGTATTAATGTACAACTGTACGAGCGTTTTTTAAATCTCAATACTTCCTCCATTTTTTAATGAATAAAGAAAATTATGAAAACGTGTCGAGAGATTCTCGATCCTCCATCAAACGTACTCAGAGTATTTTTTAGCAAATTCCTAATTGTAATATTTTTGAATTCATATCGAAAATGTTAGCTTTCAATATTGAATGATTTCACCTACCGTTGACGAGCTTCTTCTTGGTCGATAGTTAACTTGGTAACACAATTAATGTCATTTATTAGATATATGAAAATCTTTATTATTCAGATAACACAGGTGTTGCAAAAATAAATATTTTTTTAATTCCTAATATTCCGCATTGTAAATAGTTTGCAAATTATTATACTGCCACCAATTGGTAAAATGAGTTGTCTGTCCGATTCGCAAAACTTTTTTTTTTTTGGTACAAATACGAAAATATGTTTCTTTTGATTTACCCTCATTTCCGTGTTGTAGACAAGGTTGCAAATTTATGAAAACATTGTATGTCGGGACATCTCCACTTGCAACCATATTGGAAACTTTTTAATAATTCAATAAAAAAAACAATTTAAGAAAAAATATGTTTTCCGTTTGACGCAAGATTGCAAATTAAACTCTTGTCAAGAACATTATTTCAGATTTTTTCGAGTTTGCAGAACTTTGGAATTTTCATAGAAAAATTAGGACTAACAACAATTTTCTTTCGATAAAACAGACATTTCCGTTTTGTTTGAGTGGTTGCAAATCAGTCAGAGGATGTAAATTGCTATTTATCAAAACTTCGAAAGTTTGAGAACTTTTGCAATTTTTTCCGCGCAATAATGTGAAAATTCATTAAATCGATTTTTAACATCTTCCGTTCAGAAAAAAGGGTTGCAAAATCAGACTACATATCATATGAAAGTCTCTTCACTCTACCGAAGTTTTGAAACTTTCGTAATTATTATTAAATTTTGGGAAAATCATTTCTATCTCTACTGGCCTATAAAACGAAATCTTGGTAATCAATGTCTTAAGGCGCTTAATAAGACTAGAATCATTTTCACGAAAATATGCAAACGGCATTTATATAGTGTCTTTTTGGAGACCTGGAGGAGAGAAAACTCTAAAAAATGGTATATACTACAGAGATGATAACTAGGTGTCAACTTCTAAAGACACGCGTATTCTGAAGACTATTCTTTAATGTTTCAAAATAATGTGATTCGTTTCGTAACCTAGTTGAGAAACTGCTAAAGAGTAAACATGTACTACTTTATGTCTTGCAAAATTAAGTTTCGTTTCTTATGCTAATAAACTTATCTGTAATCACCCAGATCGCAGAATGTGATATCTTAACAAATACAATTAAAATGAATACCAGATTCGTAAAACAGCACAATGGTTTTTACTAATGAAAAAAGATAATAAAACAGTTTTTTTCTCCAAAATGATACCCAAACAATAGCGAGAAATTTGAATCTAAGATTTGAATTGTGTTTCTTTATACTCGCTCCTGTAGAAGGACTGGTAGTAAAAAGACATATAGATAGATAGATAGATTTATTCATCCTTTGAGCTACATTATGTAGATGGGACAGGTCATATTTCTAAAGAACATATTGTATAAAATAAATAAGTTATAGTAAAATGAATAAATATATATTATACAATGACATGAAAACACATTGTCAGGTCAGTTGAACTTCACATATGAATATCAGTAGCGCATAAAATGTGATACATGTTGTGAAACAAACGCATACATGAAGATATAGATAAATAATAATAAATAACATATTAAAATATATTAAATAAATTCGTCACAATGAAAGTGATCCCGCATTACCAACCTCAAGTGTGAATTCATTTACTGTGTAAATAACATTTTTTGTTAGGAATAGTTTCAAATGTTTTAAAAAAACTTGAGATCACAGTGTCTTTATATCGCTTGGCAACATGTTATAGAGACTGATACCAACAAACATAGGAGACTTTTCATACTTTGCATGATGGTATGGTATGGTAATTATGTATTTCTGATCTCGATTCTACTTTCCTTCTATTTTCATGGATATACGATATACGTTAATGTTTTCAAAATTAACATACATGGAACAATCTCTCTACATGACGTTTTGTAATCTAGATTGAAGATCAGTCTCAGCAATTATTTCTGTTTTATGAAAATTCTGTCTATTTCAGAAGCTAAGCCCCAGACAGCAATGTTGTAGTAAATAATTGAATGAAACTTGTCAAAATAAACTGATATCAGTGATTCGTTAGGATCTAATTTATTCTTTAGGGATTCAATGAGATAATACGATTGATTCAGCTTCTTAGATGTGAACTCTATATGTTCTCGCCAAGTGAAATGTGAGTTAATTATTGTTCCTAAGAATTTTGTTAAGCTCGTTAATACTAAGGATTCATTCCGAAAAAAAATAATTGAAGCCATGCATGTTTTACTCGGGTTAATTATCAATCTATTTATATAACACTAGTCATCAAATTCGTGTATAGGACTGAGTTGACGAGATAATTCATTTCTTCTGATGTTTTACTCGAAAGAATGATGGAAGTGTCATCTGCATACAGGTATATCGCCCCATTACTTATGTTATTAGGTAGATCATTACGTATAATAGAAATATCAGTGGCCCGAGAACACTGCCTTGTGGTGTCCCAGTTGTTACAGGGAACTTATCCGACATTTTGTCATTATGTTTCACCTGGAAATATCTATTTGTCAAGAAAGATACAATCAACTGATTAATGTTTCCTCGAATACCCAGGTTAAATAGTTTTTCTGGTACGAATTTAATATTCAAGGTGTCGAAGGCTCTACTTAAATCGAAAAAAAATCTACCACAATGTTTTTTTTATCGATTAAATCATGTACTTGTTGTACAAAGTTAACGTAGCAGTTTCTGTCGAGTGGTTTTTGTATTGGCCGTATTGGCGTTAGATCAAATGTTTCCACGTAATCGTTTATTCTACGAGATATAATTTTTTCAAAGATTTTTGAGAATATACTGATTATAGAAATGGATCGAAAATTTTCTATGTTTTTACTGTCACCATTTTTTAGTATAGGGACAAGGACCGCAATTTTAAGCATGTCAGGATTTCCTCCAATAGAAATACATAAGTTTATAATATGTCTTATAACTTCAGATAGTATATCCACGCATCCTTTGATAATTTTTGTGGAAACTTCATCTGGTCCTGTGCTTTTTTTATTTGCTAACGAGGCTATAACTGTTTTCACTTCATCCGTAGTGACTGGTTCAAAGAACATGGTTGAGTTAACATTTGGCATTGTAGTACAACTTCCTAGATCATTCCCCGGGAAATGCGTCTTGATTTTTTTCATCAATTATTGTTGAGAAATACTCTCCGAATGTTTCCACAACTTCTGCTTCTCTACTGATTGCATTATCATTATGACTAAGTATTATACATTTGTTTTATTTATTTTTTGTGGTTGCTTTATAATATTCCAGAGAGTTTTGGTTTTATTATTAGAATCCTGCACTTTTTTCATGAAATGATTTATTTTTTCCTGGCGAATTTCATTTTCAACACCTTTCTTGGCTATCTTATGAACGGTCTTGCTATGTTCAGAGTTTTCCTGTTTTCTCAGATGATTCAAGGGCTCGAGATCATCAATTTTTCTTTTTAATGAAGTGGAAATGTGATTTTGTTATTTTGTTGTTGATAATTTTTATTTCTTATGGATTTAGGAAATGCAGCCTCAAAGCACCAATGAAAATGTTCCCAGAAAACACTGAAAGCTTCATTGGTATTGGTAAAGGTGTGGGATAGTAAAGTTTTTTAGGAATTCCCTGTCACCGGTTAGAAGTTTCTTAAACTCAGCTAAAGAGAATTCGTAAAGATTTTTCTAGATTCGTAGGTTTTAGTCTGGTTCTTTATGTTTGTAGGGATATTTTTGGAACGAAGTTGCGAAAGGGGGCTAGACGGAATAAATTAAGACCAAAAGTTGTAACGACACTTTCTGCTGTAGTTGTAAGCCGTGCGGCGTGCGCGTGTTTCTCTGTCTGTCTCTCTCTCTCTCTCTATCATAGAAAGCAAGCCAGTTATTTTCGTTTCGTCTTTCTATTTCGCATTGAACAGTGTGGTGTCGCGACGTTTATTTTTGTTGAGTGTATACAGGTTTTTTGTACATAATAAATAATAAAAAATAATAACAATAATGAATCCTGACAGTGTTTCTGCACAAGTTCCGCATATTGCTGATGGAGTTAGGTAAGTAGAGATTTTATACAGACAATAATAAATGCTTATGTATTTTTAGCAAGTACGCATTATAACCTCTCTTTACTATTGTGCTAACCAAGGCATACGCGTTATAATATCTCCATTATTGTGTGTTTAACAAGTGTACGCGTCATAACTTTAATAAATTTAAAAAAATTATATTTTAATATTACAATATCAATGCGTATGTACTAAAATTGAGCCTACTGATTAAGTTTATATTACATTATATTTGTTAATAATAAAAAAAATATTATTATAACTTGAAAAAAATAAAATTTTATTACAATTCCTTCACTAATTAATCGAAAGGAACTTCGTTCCATCCGGGTGTCCCTTGACACCTCTCAACTTTTTTCATTTTATTTTTCCAAATAATTTTTTGTGAGTGATGATCCGATAAGGCAATATCGAATTTACTAGGGATTAGGCTGTCTCTATTGACGTTAGTTAATACATAGTCAATACTACTGATAGTTTCCGATTACTCCAATGTCCAATGAGTTAAAAAAACCATATGATTCAATTAGGTCATACAAAATTAATGCATCAATATTTCTTGTGAGACTGTCAATGTCCCCATATATAAACATATTTTTGAATGTTTCGGTAACCTTTGCTAACAGAGATGAAAGTTGCATTAAGAACAAATTCACATTGCTGTTTGGTGATCTGTACGGACAGATTATGGCAGTGTCTTTCTCAAATGAAATGGCAGAACATTCAAATGCCAATTCTATTATAGGTTACAGATATATTCTAAATTTAACATTTTTTTAACTCTATTTTTGCAAGAATAATCGATCTCCGTGCTTGTGGGAGAGTCTACTGAATCTACTGATTTTCTTATAGCCTTCAAGATCTATAATTTGATCTTTATTTGCCCAATGTTCACTAAGACAGAGAAAAGTTGCGTTTATATCAATCATCAATTGTTCAACTAAGTTGTTTGACACACACTGTACATTTGAGTTAAATTTATGTGTGTCCCCCAAAAATGTTGAGTAATGCCTATTGTCAAATGTTGTGAATTAAATGCCTCGAAAAAATTATTATTAGTTTTACACGCTTTATATCAGCTTCATTTGTGCCTAGGTAAGGATGTATGTATGTACAAATATATAATTATTTAACAATAATATACGTTTTTACAGTCACATTGATTCAATACATTTTGCTGCGAGAAAATTATGGCATTCCATGCCGATTATTTTTGGTTGAGTTTTTATTTGGATCAAGCGATCAGATGGCATGGAAATTCTGCAACGCAACTGCATAATTGTAAACAAGGAATGATTCGAAAAACAATAGAAACAGTTATCAGCGAGCTCTATTCAACCGGTGTGACTCTATACATACATACATTCATTAAAAATATCGCAATGCGAATAGTGCAACTAAAACGAAGTCTACGATTGCAGTCATTAAAAAATATTGTGCCAAAGAATGTAGATCATAACGGTTTTCATTTGTTATATGTTATTTTCTTCATAGAACAATTCGTTTGGCATAGTTCCATCTCCGACATGAGCATATTTTATGTTCACCACAACAATCAGAATAGGTACCCATTTGACTTGTATTTCGATAAAAATGCACACCCCGAAATAATATCAAATGGATAGATCTCCAAACATTATCTACGTGGTTTTCTTAATTTCATTAGACATACGTAATGCAATTAATGTTTCTCAAATGACTACAAGGAATCCATATAATGTGTACGTTCCCATTCTATTAATAAACCGAGCACGGGGATTGTTTGAAGGCCAGAATCGAACTTTTTTTCATGACGTGTTCCAATAAATGAAAGTGGACGTTCCTGGAACTAACTGAAAAATCCGGAGGGTGTGGAGTTATTCCTAAATACTGTATGTTCTAGAAACTCGTGAGTCTATCTGAAAAAAACTGAGGGGTGTGAAGTTATTCCCAAATACTGTATGTTCTAAAAACAAGTGTCCGATTTCGGCAATCTCTGAAAGGCAAAATCATATTTATAAAAAAAAAACAAATAGTACATGAACATAAGAGATGCAACACAACTAATAATTAAAAAAACTTGAGAGGTGTCAAGGGACACCCGGATGGAACGAAGTTCCTTTCGATTAATTAGTGAAGGAATTGTAATTTTTTTTTTTTAAGTTATAATAATATTTTATATATATATATATATATATATATATATATATATATATATATATATATATTATATCATCTGTCTGTCTATTCTTTTACACTATAGATGCGCGGGACTTTGTAAACACAACAGAGTGTGTGTATATATATATATATATATATATATATATATAAATATATTGATATGTAATGATAATTTGGAAATATATATTTTTTTTATTATTATTATAATTAATATATTTTTGCACCGCGTTGGGCGACACTTGTGATGTAATGATGAATTGAATACTATAAATATTGTAATATTTTTGCCCTGTATAATAATTTGTATGTGGTAATAATAATTGCCAACGAACGTCACTGTTCTCTCGTCACGTAGCTGACAATTGTTATTCCTTTTCTCACCACAGCTAGCACAGTTGGTACGCCCTCATCTCAAGATAGCCGGTTCAAAGCAATTTAGCCCTTATTTGATATGTCAAACTCAAGTTATTCAATGGTCGTAGGTATGTTTGTTGATCATTGTGAAAGAACAAACAACAAAATATCAAAAACAATTATCTCCTTTATTCAGGAAGACTTAAAATACCTGGCCTACGAGAAATAACTTATACTAGTGGGAATATACAAATATTCACGGATAATCATAAAATTGCAATCATGGATAGATAAACAGAACCTAACTTTTTCCGTGAGAGTAAAGTTTTCTGTTATTGTTCAAAATAAGGTGAAATAAAGTTCTTCAGATGTGAAATACGTTATTGGTGAAATAGTTCAGGACCGAAAATGCACTATTAAAGTTTTTATACCTGTTGGAGATGTCGGTGTTTCAAGATATGCCCTGAAACTGGATACCTTGTCACTACAAGCGCTATCAGGAACTCCAATACCATAAATCTGGAACCATACAGATGCGGAAATCAGCTTTGGAGACGTGGAAATGATATATAATTAAGGTAATACTAGTTTTGCTCTTCAAATGTTGGAATTCTTTCAATTTTTGTTCTCTCAAAATGTTGCGTCCATTCCCTTCTAATTTTATTTTCAATCTCCTCCTTGGCTTTGTTTGTTGTTGCCTCGATACCAGTTTCCCTTCCTGTTTTCCCATATGAATTTTCGAATTCGCGCACTGAATTGTCACATTTCACTGTTTAGGTTTATCTTACTCAATTCATATATCTAACTATTTTTCCATACTTATTACTATTTACAAATTCTAATAATAATTGCTTATGATATCAACCAATTGCTATTCTTTCACAATTTCCAATTTTTACCTATGACCATCTATTCTCTGATTGGCTATTATCATGAAGACGTTTGCTGTTCTACCATTGGTTACTTTTAATTAGCTACAATTTCATATACTGTATGTTTCAAATTTATAAATGTGTTGATTCCTTTTTATTCCTGAAAATTTTGTAAATTTTTTTTCCAATTATGGTTTATGATCATTATGACAGTGTATGAAATTGATTGTGTTATATTGTTTTGACATTTTTATCTATCCATATTATACAAAGGCTTATAAATAAATAGAACTTCAAAAGTTATTCAAAAAAAAATCTCTTGGAACTAATAACTATTTAGTAATTATTCTTTTTTTTTTTCCTTTTAAACCTTTAACTGGCATAACATAACATAACAATATACATATATATATATATATATATATATATATACTCTCTCGACTTCGTAAACACAACAGCGTATAGGTTAGAACACGCACGGCTTGCTAAATACATACGCATTGATATTGTAATATTAAAATATAATTTGCTTTTAAATTTATTAAAGTTATGACGCGTACACTTGCTAAACACACAATAATGGAGAGATTATAACGCGTATGACTTGGTTAGCACAATAGTAAAGAGAAGT
Source organism: Gonioctena quinquepunctata (assembly GCA_018342105.1). NCBI lineage: Eukaryota > Metazoa > Arthropoda > Insecta > Coleoptera > Chrysomelidae > Gonioctena > Gonioctena quinquepunctata. The sequence continues at coordinate 135,722 of JAFIRS010001791.1, read as the reverse complement.
TATAACTTGCTAAAAATACATAAGCATTTATTATTGTCTGTATAAAATCTCTACTTACCTAACTCCATCAGCAATATCCGGAACTTGTGCAGAAACACTGTCAGGATTCATTATTGTTATTATTTTTTATTATTTATTATGTACAAAAAACCTGTATACACTCAACAAAAATAATCGTCGCGACACCACACTGTTCAATGTGAAATAGAAAGACGAAACGAAAATAACTGGCTTGCTTTCTATGAGAGAGAGAGAGAGAGACAGACAGAGAAACACGCGCACGCCGCAAGGCTTACAACCATAGCGAAAGTCTCGTTACAACTTTTGGTCTTAATTTATTCCGTCTAGCCCTCTTTCGCAACGCGCGATAAGGAACTACGTTCCAATAAATAATGAGTAATTATATACGATAGAAGGAAAAATAAACAAACATGAGATTCACTAAATCTGAATGCATAATAAAATTACTGAAAAGTCAGCTTCTGATTGTCAACAAATGTAATTTGAGATGTTTGCCGAAGGACCCTACACTGGGTAGTATAGCTTGATTGACGAAGGTAAGGAATTAAAAGTTTTGACTGCATTATATATATATATATATATATATATATTTTAGAAGAGGGTAGTCTCTTGACTGGACTAGTTGAAAAAAACACAAAAAACCAATTTTATGTTTTCCTTTGAGGTTGCAGTCAATAGGAAATGGCCATGTAAAGAAGACTCTTTGTTAATTTGTCGAGCTTTCGAAATACTTTATTTCATTATCAAGACATTAACTCGGAAAATATCGGTGCACATCACAAATAAAATCTTTAAAAATCAGTTTGTAAAAAACATCTTCGACTACTTGAAAATCTCATGTTGAATATGCAAATTCATGTCGAATTTGATTGAAATACACACGTGGTGATCCAGGATTGACTCGAACCTAGTAAAAATCGACAACCCTCTGGAAATTGAAATCTGGCCTGCAAGGAATCGGTACTGGGCACTTTGCTTGCCTCCATTGGAGATGACCTGACCAAAATCCCAGCTCTAAGTTCTCTATTATCAGCTAGAACCAAAGAGAATGATCGCTTAAGTGAGCATGCTCCTGCCAAATGGCAGAAAAAGGAGATGTTCCCTACACTCCCAGTGCCTAAAGGTAACTTAAACCCAGCTATTTCTCCTACCGCATTTCGTAGAAGTTGTAGAATCGTAGTCCTTAATGCCACAGCTTGAAGAAATACTCAAAATATCAAAATTTCGAACAAATTTGAACACCTGTCATCCATTTCAGAAGATGAAATGCTCGCAATTTTGCTTCAATTCTGGAGCGGAATCAGCTCTGATGCGTCTTTTGAATGTCGGCCCAGAAATTCTAGTAATAGTGATAGGTGGGAGATCCCGAGTCAAAGATATAGGGAATGCACTGATCGTTCTCAGCATAATTAACATTTCAAAGATATAGCGGATGCACTGGTCATTCTCAGCCCATTCGCCACAATTTAGTAATAACTTCCATCTCATCGAATTTTTCTCCCTTGGTCTTTTTTAGTCTTTTGTAGCAATATGGACTAAAAAGTTAAAAATAAGAATATAGTATACACTTTTTTTAAACAAGAGAAAATTTTTGGTCAATGACTTTATTCTTATAATTTTCAACATTTGAGTCCCTATTCCTATATATGCGTTTTTTTAGTCTTTCTGAACAACAATTTTTTTGCAACAAATCTCGCAAACTTCACAAAGTGCATTCTACAAATCTCATATCGACTAAAAGCTCTTGAAAAATGCCATGCAAAGATGCAATAAAATACAGGGTGTTGCATTTGAAAAAGTTCAGACGCGGTTCAACCCGAACTGCCCACATACAGTATAAAAAATAATCATGACCGCGGAAGCCAGAAGGTTAGGATAATCATGGCTAACCCTGTATTTATCGTGCTCATCGTCACGTCACGTTCAATGAATTTCGTTTCATAATCTCGATTTCAATCTCAGTTTTAAAGAGTGCATGACTTAACAACAAGCCCATTCTTTTTTTAGCGCAGTTCGTGCTATTTTCGTTTTGACAGAATCTAAAACGGTTCCGTTGTTTATTCGCCAAAGAAGAACGCACGGTTGGAAAGTTGATTACAAACAATCATTTCCCAATGGGATATCGCCGAACTGCCAGAGTTGCACAAAAATATGATTCAACTAATTTATTGTCTGGTATTCGAATACAGGACGATATACATGACGATCTGTATCAACGAATCAAAACTGAAATGGAAATGTTTTATGTCGTACCACTATAGGCAAGATTACTAATTTCTGGAAAAAATACCACAATGTCCAGAACGATGAAAAAAGTGTTGATTTGTTGAAAATATAAACAGGATGTTCATAAAATCAGATGTGGAATCATCTGCGACTGAAAGATAAACCTTAGTCACTATCTTCCATCATCAAGATAACCTCTTGTGGGGTATTCATGTTGAAAAGGAAACATTCTCAATTGAATATTGATAGAAAGATTTTTCTGTGAATTGAAAAATCCACGATTAAAATGAAGTTATTTTTTGTGAATGTCTAACAGAAAACAACTACTTCCCCGGCTAAAGCCACGCTGGACATTGGATTTTTTAATTTTTTTTTTCGAAGTAGTTATTCTAAAAAAAATTTCAAACAAATATTCCTGTTTGAACAGTACGGAGTCCGGTTGGATTGTTTATGTTTCGATTAATCTTTTTTTCGAAAAATTGATTCTTTGAAGTTTGTATTAGTTGATTGAGTTTATTTCTATATTTCTATGCGTATTATTTCATTATCAAGTTCATTTTGTAGTTTTCTGTTTGAGTAAATTTTTGTTTTTATTGAGTTTACTAATCCGTCCGTGATCCATTCTTCCTTTTGATGTTTTTTCTCTTTATTGTGATTTTACGCGTAATCAGTTCCATTTTTTGTTTTAGGGTAAGGGTAAAGTTGTTTATTTATTTATTTATTTACGGTAATAACCATTACACCCAGTACAATTACATATACCTTACACCTACTATACAAAATACAATACAAAATACCATACAACACAATACAATATACAAAAAAATAGACAAAAAAGTTTAAAAATTTTGGGTTACTATATATATCCACAAAAACTTTCACTTTGCAGAACATTAATGCCCTAATTTAAAAATTGTGGTCATACGTATAAAAGAACGAAAAAATATACATCCACTACTCAGCAGACAATTATAATCTTTTTATGATAATCAGTAAGTTCCATACATTCATCTAGTATTATTGAGCCAAGTGTTTGTTTTTTAGGTCACGTCTGAAAGTAGAAAATGGTATGCCGAAGTAGTTCAAATCTACTTCATTCGCATTCCTTACCATTCTTGTTAGAGGGCTGTGGAGTCCGTAGTTACTGTAATGATGTTTGATATGAAAGGTATCATTAGATCTAGTGCCAGAATTATTAGTTTTAAACTCAATATGAGATAGGAGATCTGGAGAACAAACATCACCTGCTAGCAACTTGAACAGAAAACATAAGTCGGTTTCTATTCTCCTGTTCTCTAGAGTAGTTATTTTTAATAAAGAACATATGTCTGCGTAATCATAGTCATAGTTGTTCCCCTGAATTCCTAGTTTGTATGCAGAAGATATTAAAAATTTATGTTGAACAGTTTCCAACATGTTGATATAAGTCTGATAATAAGGGTTCCATACTACAGACGCGTATTCCATGTTTGAACGGACAAAAGCGCAGTAAAGAACCTTAAAGGAGATGATTGAGAGGTCTCTGGATACTTTTTAATGTAACCTAGCATCTTACGTGCTTTCAGGGAGATCATTATTATGTGTTGTGAAAAAGATAGTTTATCATCCAATAATACCCCTAGGTCATTTATTTGAGTTACTCTTTCGAGGTCTAAAGAGTTGATGGAGTATGAATAATCTATGGATGTCCGACTTCTGTTGAAGTTATGAAGAAGCATTTATTAAGGTTCAGATCCATTCCGTTGGAGTTGCACCAATGAACGAGGTTATTGATATCACTCTGTAGTTCAAGGCAATTGATATCATTTTCAATAACTTTAAAAATTTTCAGATCATCTGCGAAAAGTAGAAATTGAGAGTTCACTAAACCGAGGGCAATGTCATTGACAAATAAGTTAAATAGTAGTGGGCCACAGTGACTACCTTGAGGAACCCCAGATTTAACTTCTATGATATCTGAAGTATAATTGCCAATTTTAACCCACTGGTACCTGCCTGTTAAGAAGCTTTGGAGCCAGTTCAATAGGTTGCCATTGATACCATATGCATTCAACTTTGTAATCAGTAGTTCATGATTTACTCTATCAAATGCTTTCGAGAAGTCTGTGTAGATAGAGTTTAACATTATGTTCACGTCGTGAGTATATGTTGTTCCAAGTTTATTTTGCTAGTTCGATCCTTAGTTTTGTTTTGTGGATGTACAATTTATATTTTTCCTTTTGAATTTTTTGTTCCTTTTCCCTTTCTGATATACATTTAATTTGCAATATTACTGGAAAGTGATCGCTAATGCACGATTTGATAACGACGGAACCGAGCCAGGATGTGACGTAACAAGTTCAGATCTCATGTGGAATCATTTCAGCTTCACTTTCACTACTGATTTCCATTTTTTGGATCTGAAAAGCGAAAAAACACACCCCAATGTTACATGACAAGCGTTGTCAAAATAAAATACAAAGTTCATGTTATTGTCAAAGCCGCCCGAAAGTAAAGAAATCGTTTCGAAAGTGAAAAAATCGTCCCGAAAATTGCTTGTTTCAGTACCATTTGTGTAAAGTGGTACTTTCGATTTAATAAATCATACCGAAAATTTTATTTTCGAGACGGCTGCACAAAAAATAAATTTTATTTGATTCAACAATTTGTTTTTTTCTGTGTATCTTTTTCGAGATGCCAATAATAGTACGACATAAAAATGTATATGAATTCTGAACAATATCAATATTTTTTTCTCGAATAGCAAATATTCGGTAAAAATAGTCAGACTTGGACATGAACAGAGGCGAATAGATTTTTTTCAAAAAGTGGGCGGAATATTTGGATCAGCTTACGGACACTGAGTCACGTAATATATTGTAGACGGGTAAAATGATCACGCTTTGATATTGCATAAAATGAGTGGCCTGCAATAATGCAATTAATAATGCGATTTTAAATTATTTCCGCAATGAACGAAATTCAATTAACTTTTAGTTCTCGATCTCGTATTTATCTCGAACTGGTAAATAATGTAACCCACTTCATGACCTATGACTCGCCGTCTGTTCAGTTCAGCTTTCTCGAGCACACAACAATGGTTGGTTTCATATCATTCGATTCGAAGATTGTTCTCTAGAAAATTTCCGACTATCTCACACAATGCAAAATTAGGATAACTATATGTATACGAATTCAACCCAGCGGAAACGTAAACATGAGTTTTCGTTCCGTTAGGTTTGTTTTCACGATTTCACAATAGCACGATTTTAAAACAAATTCCATATTTCGTATTAAATAATGGTGAATACATTTCAAACATATAAATCAAACAAAAGAAGTGTTTCAGTTGACGTATCCATAAGAGCAATAGAGCTATGCCAACATTCCTCTACTTTTCTGCGTATAAATAAATATACAACAAAAGGCGCTCAAATGTAAAATTATCCCGTGTCGAAGACGATTAATTATTTGAGACTATTTCCCTCATTATTTTTTATCTATTCAAATGACCGAAATTTCAAACGGAGAACCAATCAGATCAGTTTTATAGTGATAAAACGTCTTTTCGTTGTTTTATACTGATAAAACAACCAGTGGATTGTTTTGCGATAAAACTACACTTGGTCCTGTCAGAATTAAATGTCAACGCATTCAATTCCTATATAGGATATAGGGGGAATTGGAAATGCAAAATTTGAACTCACTAAATACAGTGATTTAATATTTGAATTCAAATATACGTTTTTCAGCATGTTATACCTCATACCATGAGACGTTATTAATAGTCAGTCACTAGTTCAGAAAATGTGGACACAGCGTTTTGACACAAAACGCGCACCGGTGCGAAATTTATTTCGGCCCGTGCAATAGAGCTTACGGAGCATTTGAAGCAGCCTCTATTTTAACGAAAGTTTGTGGTCGACGATAGTAATTGTACTGATATTTATCGATGGCGGCGCGGAGGTTGCAACACTGAACGATCTAGCTAAGAATGTGTCACTGACTATTATCTCCGTCTTATGGAATATAAAGCCTCAGTTTTTTAAGTAAGGCATTGAATAATTTAACTGTGTCATTTTCATTATATCAATACAAGTCCTCGTGGAGCAGTGGTTAGCATGATAGTCCATCACGCGGTTGGCTCGGGTTCGATCCCATAACAAGAAACCTTTTTTAATCGGTTCCATATACAAACATATTTGATCTGATAATGAAAAATTTATATATATATATATATATATATATATATATTGTTATGTTACGAAAAACCAGTTATATATTTTAAAAAAAATAAATAAAAAAATTTCATAAAAAAACACACAAAAAGAATAATTATTTAATAGCTATTAGTTTCAAGAGATTGTGTTTACATAATTTTTGAAATTCTATTTCCTTTATTAAGCCTCTGTATAACATGAATAGATAAAAATTTCATATACTATAACACAATCAATTTCATACACTGTCATAATGATTATAACCCATAATTGTTCAAAAGACAACAAAAAGTCTAGATTTACAAAATCATACTGAATAAAATGTGATCCACAAAATTATAAGCTTGAAACATACAGTATATGAAATTGTATCTAACTAAAAGTAGCCAATGGGAGAACAGCAAACTTCTTGATGACAATAGCCAATCAGGGAACAGTATGGTCAAATGTAAGATTTGAAATTGTGAGAAAATAAGAACGAGAAAGTGTCAGAGACAATTATCACTGAAATTGTATATAGTTTATAAGAAAGTAAAAATAGTTGTATTTATAAGTTTTGACAAATAACCCCAAACAGTGAAAAATTCAAATCGAAAGGAATGCGGGAAAATGGTATCCAGGAGACGGAAAACAAAGCCACGAAGAGATTGAAAATAATTTAAAAACGAATGCCACGTTTTGTTGGGAGAGAAAGAAAAATTCAATGATTTCAACATAAGCAGAAAACCAACATTACCTTGTTTGTACACCATATACAAATATTCCAAAGCTGATTTCTGAATTTGTATGGGTCCTTCTTTTTGGTATTGGAGTTCCTGAGAGCATTGGATTGAGAGGAAATCCAAATCCTGGTGTGTATTGAACAGCGACAGTTCCAGACAGGTATAAACTTTCCTAGTGCACATCACGAACTGAACAACTTCACTAATAACTCATATCCCATCAGAGGAACTTTATTTCATTTGATTTTGAACTATTAAAGAAATTTTCACTTTCAAGGTAAAAGTGAGGTTGTGTCTATTTATACATGACCTGTTTCTCATGATTATCCATGAATATTTGTAGATTCACCTTAGAATAAGTTATCTATCGTAGGCCAGGTAAATTTAGTTTTCCTGAATAAAGGAAATAATTGCTTTTGATACTTTGTTGTTTGTTTTCTACAATGATCAACAATTATATTTATGACCATTGAGTAGATTGAAATTTGACATTAAGCAGTGGCTAGTGGCTCAATTGCCTGAACCGGCTATCTGAGACAAGAAGCGTACCAACTGAGTTTAGCTGTGGTAAGGAAAGTGATAACAATTGGCAGCAACGTGACGAGAGAACAGTGACGTTAGCTAGCAATTATTATTACATTGCAATATATTATACAGGGCAAAAATACTTATCTATATCATAACAATTTGGCTCACAACGAAGAGCGGAAATTATCAGCAATCTTCATTTAATAAAAACAATTTATATTTGCAAAATTATCATTCCACAACAATATATATATATATATATATATATATATATATATATATATATATATATATATATATATATATATATATATATATATATATATATATATATATATTTCAGGTTTTTGGGTGGGTTCAAGAGCAGTGAATGAATGAATCTGTGAAACGAAGCATTTAGACACGATAATTATTCGGACACGATTCCATTCTTCGATTTTGGATCGAAAAGTATTGTTGTAACTTTCCCCGTTGAAAGTAATAATATAACATGAATTCTGGTAAAGTTTCGCTTTGGTAGTTTAGACAGAAAATAAGACCGCAAATCGCACTCGCAAAAATTTCCAGGCAAAATGCTTTCTCAAAAATTTCAAAAAAAATTTGAGCGACCATTTCCCTAAATATTTCTGAACCAATCAAATGGCAAAAATTTTAAAGTGAGAACAATTCAATTCATGTATGAAAAATCGCATATGCCACAGTGCAATTGTCAGTTTGACAGCGGCAAAAGTTAGCTGCAACTTTTACAGCGACGAATGCACTAGTGGTTTTTTCACTCATTCATTTGTTTATCAATTATCGCGGTGTTGGTTGCCAAAATAAATAGTTTGACGTTTTTGTTTGCCAAAATAAATAGTTTGACATGTTTGTCGACAACTTATTGAATTTCTAAGCACTAACAATGAGTCGATTCGGTGAGTCTACGAATACAGTTGCGACGCAATCATCAATCTGGCGACAATTTTCTACGTTTCGCGATGATAAAAGATATAAATTTGAGCCAGATACTTCCATCGAGAAATTGAATGTAATATTGCAAGATTGGGCATTTAATATGCGAAAAGGTAACGGAGAAGACTACAAAGAAGCGGTAGTTAAAACAATTTGGAACACCACCGCTAAAATGCTACAAAGTAAATATTATTACGAATTCAATATTGTATTTAACCCTTCCACCGACGTTCAGTTTAATTCATCACGAGCTGCACGTAATGCCAAACGTAAAATCCTACAAGCACAACCCGAAAAGAGAAAATATAGTGCATCAGCTCTTAATAAATCTGAAGTGTTTGCAATGGCCAAAACCCTACAAGCACAACCCGAAAAGAGAAAATCTAGTGCATCAGCTCTTAATAAATCTGAAGTGTTTGCAATGGCCAGATTATATGACGAAAATGAACCGGAAGCACTTCAAAATAAATTATATCACATTTTGGCGTTTGAATTAACTTGGCGCGAAGGAGAAGCAGCTTACTGCAAAACCACTAATTTCGTATCTGAAATTGAAAATAATGGAAAAGAAACTGGACGTATCGAGTATTTTCGAAAACGAGATAAGGCGGTAACAATAAATTATGTAACAGCAAATGGATTACGCCTAATATTTTAGAGGAAGATATTTGCCCAATACGTTTATTTAAAAAGTTAATGGAAAAACGCGACACTTTTATAACATTGGAATTGGACAGAGTATTTCTTACACCAAATCCCTTTTGGAAGAAGAAAAATTCTAAAGGTTGGTATAAGAATGTGCCGATTGGAATTAATGAAATTTCCAAATGGACTAAATGCTCAGCACAACGTATTGGTATAGATGTCAAACGTGTCAAAATTACAAATCACTCAAATCGAGCGGCAGCAGTTAGCGAATTAAGTAAAAGCGGAATTGAAGAACAAGCTCTAATTGAACCATAATCACAGCTGTGCAGCTATTTGCTGACGAATCTTTTCGAGATAAGCAAAGTTTAAATGAAGGATGTTCACTGTATCCGCTACTTTTCGTATTCAGGTGTTCCAACTCCTATATCATTTATACCGGAGCGCCAAGACAATAGAAAAATGTTTACATCCGAAAAATAAAGGTCAAATAAAAAAAATACCGAAAGTTGTTCGGAAAAAAATCACTGACCTCTAATTTTTTCGAATATTCTTCCACCAACGCCTCCTGTTGCTTCTTGAGTTCCTCGTTCTTTTCCAACAGGGCTTTGCCTAGCTCGGCGGCCAGCTGCAGGTCGTTTTCCTTTTGTTGCAGTTGCGTCCACACATCTTCGCTAAGATGTTGCGCTTGAGCTTGGTCTATGGCACTACGATTTTCCATTTCTACTACGTAATCTTCGAGAGATTTCAACATGTTCATCGGGAATAGGACGACGACCGAGTCGACGGGTAGAGGGGGAAAGAGCGCGGCGACATTTTGAATGTTTTTTTACGCGATCCCAACTGAAACAAAAATATGAACAAATTAAGATGCTGTTGACGAGTGAAGCCTTTTCTGGCTCAGTACTTCTTCATTTCGTAACGTGGAAATTAGAATTCATTTGGTGGGCGTTCAAATTCTGCACTTGAAAAAAATTTTTATCAAAGAATTACCACCTGAAATTATTTGTTTGCCCGGCCTTTTTGGCATACGGGAAGTATAAGTTGGAAGTAAAATTTTGTTGGTTATTTGATTATAACAAATTTTTTATTGAATAAACAAATAAAAAAAAAAATTGAGGGAACACTGAAAGTAATTATAAAAAATGGTTCCTCAAGGTAGCTCTGTATATACACATATCATCCAGAAGTTTCGGCCGCAGCGAACAATAAAATCCTATGGTCTCGAACTTTTGACAAAGCTTGTACACTCTGAATGTCTAGCACAATCACACCTCATGCATGGATAGGTCCACTACACGTATAGAGAGCGGCGCTGTAATCGTGGCAACGCCGCACATTCAGCGTGTATCTCCATCCTTGATATTGATGCTTCCATTTCACATTCCCGGACTTTACCACGCCCCCATCAGTTCGCCGCAGCGTACACTGTTGCCAATTCGTCACAGTTGGTCGTATCTTCGTTCAGTGTCGAGTAAAATTAATTTTGTTCATCAGTCGATATCTCGAATCTAAATGGCCAAAAATACCATTTTTTTTTATCAATCCCACAATGGTACTGCATGCACAAGTGTTTTTTTAAATTTAAGATCCGTTCAGCGTCTCTAATAAAAAATTTAAACAAAGTCCTATACGTTCACGTGTTACGTATAGGTATCACGTATAGTATTAATAATCCCAATTGGACCGACATAAAAAGTTTCGAGAAGGAATTCTCTTCCACACGACAGAACTTTTTTATGATTGTACCAGGAACGCTTTGAAAGTAAAAACACTGGTACTATATACATTTCCCATTTGCCGGGCAGTGCATATGAACACTCGTCGTAGTGCTCTTATTTTTATTGCCGTTCCAATTGGTATTAGAATAACTATACAAAAAGACCCATTTTGCAAGCTTTTATTTAACTTCTTTGTATGTAGTTCAAATCTTGCAAGTGAATTTTGACCCACTTCATAATTATGGTGCCAATGCATTATAGCATTTTTGCTAGAGAAAAAACAAAATGGCGGCTTCAATATGGCGGACGAGTTTTGTAACTATGGTTCGATTCTATTCAAAATTGGTATGTGGGGGTTTTTGGGTACAAAGATCAGGAATTTTTTGTCAAAATTCATGAATTAAAGATGGCGACTCCAAAATGGCAACGAGTTTTGTGATTATAGCCCGATTTTAATGAAAATTGGTATGTCGGAGATTATGATTTTTTTGTCAAAATCCACGAATTCGAAATGGCATCTCCAACGTGTTTTGTTATTATGACTCGATTCCATTAAAATTGCTGTGTTTTTTTTCTTAGCTTTAGGGTGCCCAAGAGAGGCAAAGGAAAAGGAAAGGAAATTCTTCTAACAGAAACAATTCCTTTAAAAAAAAATAATAACTATAATGGAATAGTAATAAGTAGACTTAGGCAAATATGTACTTTACATATTTTATACAAACCTCCGCTTTTATTGTGTTGATTCTGAACTAGTGCTGACGTCACTGACTATTAATGGTATAGGTTACTCTGTGAATATGAAATGGGTATTCTTGCGCAGTGAGATTTTGAATCTGCTACTCACAGAATAAATAACCTAGGTCAAACAATTAAAGAATTTATTTTTCCCTTTTTAGTGCATTTGCATAAAAGCTTGTATTAAAATAATTCGTTGGGTGATATTACCAAAAATGTATTCATTATTAATTTTAAGTTTATTTAAAGTGAATAAGTCATTAACAGATATACATTTTCGTTTTTCTTTTTCCGTGTTATTTGTTATACATTATTTTTTTAAATTATTCGAATAAATAATTTATTAGTTGTTAATTAATTTAGTTAACTATGAATAAAATGTTTTTTTCGGTGTAGGCATAAGTAAACTGGACCGCAAACAGCAGTTATTTTTTCATGTAGATTATTCCTAGAATTGATCTGATGTTTTATCAGCATAACTTTATTTATTATATTATTTATTTTATTTATTAATAAATATTTATTTTGGAATACTTTTCAGTTATTTTCCCTTATCCTCAAATAAAGGATTTTTGAATGAAATATAATGTCCCAATAACTTGAAAACTTTCATTTCAATTTCTCACCAACTGATATACACTTCAGGTATTTTTGTAAAAACACGGGGTAAATTATACCAAAATTGTTGATTCCTTTACTTCAATAGTTCCATCACGTTTATATTACCTTAATTACCCCAAATAATATATTCACTATGTTCCATTTATTTTCATAACATTTCAAACCTAAGTACATTTCCAGTATTTTCAATACCATCGGTATATTTTAATTATTTTCAATACATCTCTAGTACTTTGATTGCTTCAGTATCTTTAATTTTTAAATAAATTTTCAGTACGTCAACTACTAACATTATCCTAAATATATTTTAAATATTTCATTATTGCGTTTTTTTTTAAATATATTTTAAATATTGTTCATTATCAGATATTTAATTATGGTGTACATATTTTGGATAGTTGTTTCCCCCTCGGAAATTGATGACATTCCAGAAACGTGTATGAACTCAATAACTGATAATAGTGCAATTATTGCATTAATTGAATATTAGAAACAACATAAGTGCCTTTGGGACCCAATCGCTGACGATCCAATCAGTCCCGACGTCGGCCTCCCGATATCGGGTCCGATAACTTTGTACGTCTGTCTGTAGGCCCCTTTAGGTAGGTCATCTTCAATCTAAAAAATCTGATTATATCCGTGTACATACAACTCAGTAGCTGTCCCAGAACGGGATAACTCGGTAACGGAATAACGAAAAATCGGGATTACGAAAAAACGGGATAAAGGGATAACGGGAAGCGGGCAAGTCAAAGGCATAACCTAGATGGAACAACACAAAAAAAAACATAAGAAAAGAGAAATCGAGTTTTTAGGAAAAAAATAGATAATATAGAAATTTGGATAGCACAACGTCTATCGGGTAAGCTAGTTCATAATATTTTATTTCAAAAGTTTGGTTTTCTGCTGAAATTATCTGGAACAACAACTGAGAAATAAACTAGAAATACAAAAACGAAAGAATACATTGCGAGGTATTCAGTATTGTGACAGAAGAAAAATAAAAGATTCACTAGCAAAAAAGGTAGCAAATATAACTTAAAAAAAACTCATTCCATGAATGGAGACAATCGGCAATATACCTTTTTTATTTAACAAGATATGCGGAAACCACTTTTTATTTAGGTACGTTATTATTTTTAACCGACGAAACCAAAAAGGAGGAATTCTGGTCCGTTAACCGATTCTATCAGGCATAACTTTGTACTGGGTTCTTCGATTTGGATGATTCTTTTTTTATTAGATAGGGTATACCTCATAGTTGATCATATTTGGATTTCGAATGGAATTATTCACCCTTACGGGTAGAAAAATAGGGGATAATTGATTTTTCATTTGAACATTGGCCTTTTTATTAGATAGGATCCTCAAGTAAAAATTGACAATGACAGATCGCTATTGTCATTATTTTTGTTCTCCTACATCCGTCACAATCATTATATTCTATGAGAGGATGGAATGATATACAAAATAATGAAATAAACTAACCAGAACAACAAAAATAATTTATATTACAACAAATAGTGAAAGTAGATAATCATATTATTTATCTGGTAATAGTTGAAGTAAGGTGGGTAAGTAAGTATTTTAGAAGTAATCACAAAACAGGTAGGTAGTAATTAGTAGATTTCAGACACAAAAAATTGAAAATTAAAACTTTTTAACAAAAAGTTAAACCGACGAAATACGGAACTGAAAAGTAAAAAGGAAAATAAACCTTCTTAGTCACAATAACTAAGCTCCTAAACTAATGTGAGTAACCGATTTTGAGTCGGCGCCAAACGAACAATCAACGAAGATCATTAAATTACTTCAAAAAAATTATCAGAATGTCACCGCTCAACTCGATGCCATCATTTTACGCCTTACCTGATTCATTTGCTTGTTTTTTTTGGTTACTTACATTAGTTTTTGGTTACTTACATTAGTTTAGGAGCTTAGTTATTGAGACTAAGAAGGTTTATTTTATTTTTTTACTTTTCAGTTGCGTATTTCGTCGGTTTAATTTTTTGTTAAAAAGTTTCTATTTTTCAATTTTTTGTGGCTGAAATCTACTAATTACTACCTACTTGTTTTTAGATTACTTCCAAAATACTTACTTACCCACCTTACTTCAACTACTTTTACTATTTGTTGTAATATAAATTACTGTTGATGTTCTGGTTAGTTTATTCCATCACTTTGTATATAATTCCATCCTCTCATAGAATATAATGATTGTGACGGATGTAGGAGAACAATAATAATGAAAATAGCGATCTGTTATTGTCAACTACACATGTGTGCCAATGTTCACAAGTGAAAAATCAATTATCCCCTATTTTTCTACCCGTAAGGGTGGATAATTCCATTTGAAATATGATCAACTATGAGGTATACCCTATCTAATAAAAAAAGAATCATCCAAATCGAAGAACTCATTACAAAGTTATGCCGGACCAGAATTCAGAGGGTGAGTGATCAATATCCTTCATTTTGCTACCCTTAGGGGTGGATTTCATCTGTTAAATTCAAATGGGACCAACTTCGAAGTACACACTATCCACTGAAAAAACAATTATCGGAATCGGACGTCTCGGTAAAAAGTTATACGTGATCATACATAAAAAAAATATACGCGTCAACTAGAGAACCTCCTCCTTTTTGGTTTCGACGGTTATAATCGATATCTGATGAATGTGGCACATTTGATTCGTTTATGAACGAAACAAGTCATACCTGAATTCTTCTGAGGTTATGTCGAGGAAAAAGTTACGTCTGACATACTTATCAAAATTTTCGGGTCAAGGATGCATAGCTGACTTGAATGAATCAATGGTGTTAGAATTGTTCAGTATAGGAAATCTTACACCTTACATCACATCAAGAATTTCAACTTTTACTTCCTATGCTGACTAATGCCCGAGTGTGTGCAACTACAAAATTAACTGTGAAAAATGTAACTCGGCTGTAAACAGTTTTGTTTTTTAACGGCTACGTGAATATTTTTCGATTACATAATCATTGTTAGAATGTTCAATTACTCAGAAAATAATTTTCCAAATTATTTGTTGCTCTATCGGAGTCCGGGTAATTTTAAAAACGCCGAAAAATCAATTTATCATTAAAACGGCAATGTACGGTGTTTCAATTTATTGAATTTCTTGAACAAAATCGTTAAAATAGTGTCGCAGTTTTATTACGATTGCGACATAGATTTCATAAGATTGAATTACATAGCGAATTATATTCGAAATGATTTATCGCTTTGTTGGAGGGGAAATGAATTAATTCTGCATTCAAATATGCAATATGCAGTTTTATCCACTGCATAATTGATACAATTCCCACGCCATGAAAAACAATGGAAATCTAATAGTATTGAATGGGAATCCTATTTGAAAAATTAGATCAAGTTCAACATAAAACCCCTATAAAGTTAACAAACCACCACACCAAAAAATCGATCAAACTTATGCCAATATTTGTCGAATAATTTCAATGAATAATGAAAAATGGTCTCACTTTCATGTTTTAACTTTATATCAAGCCGAATTTCAAAATATGTATTGTTATTCAAATTTGTCGAATTATTGTCGAAACCCATTTAATTTAACATGATAAACATGGACTAAAATATACTTTTATAGAAAACTAGCTGACCCGACAGACGTTCTGACCAAATTTCTATATTCCCTAAATTTTTTTCTCGATTTATTTTTTCCTGTTTTTTTTTCGTGTCATCTAGGTTATGCCTTTGACTCTGCCCGCTTCCCGTTTTCTCGTTATACCGTTTTCCCTCATCTCGTTATCCCATTTTCCCATTATCGCTTTTTCCCGTTATCCCATTATTCCGTTTTCCATTTTCCTGTTATCCCGTTCTCCAGTTCTCCCGTTTTCCCGAAAAAAAGTAAACCAAATCGGTCCCTTTGGATTGATAGATATTCTCCAGTTGGTATACCCGATAAAAAACAAAAATGGTGCATCGATAGTGGATCTACATCGCATTTGTGATACAAACTAATTTTTTTTTTCGGATTTAAGTGATTCCCTCCACGAAAAACTCAATCTTGCCACTAATGTTTTTTTTGTATCCGCATTTGTGGAGAGTGGACGTGTTCGGATGTGCTCCGCTATTTTTGTTTTTATTGCAAGTGAGTTGCATGTATGAAATAAACTATATATAAACTATATAAACTATATATATATATATATATATATATATATATAAAGTGTGGTTTTATTTATTTATTTATATATATATATATATATATATAAATAAATAAAACCACACTTTACGAGCATTGATAATGTCCATCACTAATGCTATACTGGAAGAGATAAAGAAAAATAAGCGGGAATTAAAATCTTTGATAGAAGCAGTGGAAGCAAAATTAACACTGAAACCTGGAACAAGAAAACGAAACTACAGCAAAAACATCGAAAGAATAGAAAGAAAATCCAAAGAAAATATTATTATATTCGGATTAAAAACTATACTGAGGTACATTTTCAACTGGTTCAGGTCATACCTGGAGAATAGAACACAAATGGTGAAAGTTGCTAACACATACTCGAACCCCTCAGACATATACTGTGGAGTAGCTCAGGGATCTGTTCTGGGACCGATTATATTCCTACTATACCTGAAAGACCTACCTACAATTAATATTGAAGGATACTTTACATTATTTGCATATGATACCACGTTATCATGGTACGGAAAAGAAACTAGTATCCTGAAGCAAATAATTTGCTCAGATCTAGCAAAGGTTAAGGAATGATGTGATTCAAACTTCATCTGTTTCAATGTGGACAAAACCAAAATTGTTAATTTCAAATTTAGTAGTGACAATTTGTTCATAGATGGAAATACGGTCGAAGAAACACGATTCCTTGGTGTGTACATTGATAATAAATTAAAATTCCATGAACATATCACATATTTATGTGAGAATCTGGCTTCAGGTTCATTTGCTGTGAGAATTGTTTTGAATGAACTTAACGAATTCTCAGCAAAACTAACTTACTTTGTACTAGTAGAGTCCCATATACGATATGGCATTGCTTTTTGGGGATTCTGTAGCCAACACCTCATGAATCAAGTCTTTGTGCTACAGAAAAGATCCCTGAGATATATTTTCAGGGCTAGATACAGAGCTAGCTGTTGCCTCTTTTTATCCAACACAAAATCCTAACTGTGGTCAGCATATTTATTCTTGAGGTGGTATGCCTAATCCATAAAAGACATGTTACCAATTCACCAGAACAGAAACCTCATATTACCAGGCAGAACAAAGATATTCGTTACCTATACCAAAATCAACCTTGACAAAACATTCTAATATGTATGAAGGCAAAAGAATATACAACCATTTACCAAAGGTTCATAGAAATACCTTGGATAAAAAAAAACAGAAAAGCTGTTAAGGAATTGCTTCTTGAAAATGCGTACTATAACCTGCAGGAATATCATCATGACACATTGTGAATTCCACTGGTGTTATTAAAAATGTTTTTATTTTTTTATTTTTTACTATTTTAAGTGTAAAACTAAAGGTACAAAACAAATGTATGAGTATATATATTTTCTGTTTTTGATTTTAGTTTTCTGTGACAAATGTGCTTATGTACATTAATTTTAAAATTAAAAAATAGTTATATTATTTGTAATCTTAATCACTTTATAATTTTATTTACTAGATGTATGTGTTTACAAGTTGTGCATGTATATTATATTTACCTTGTTGTAATTGTATATGCAGTGTTTTAACTTTTTACTATTGTTTTATTACTGATTTATGTTTGACGAATATTTATTTATATATGTACAACTGTTATTTGATTTTTCACTTTGTCAATGAGAATGTATTCTAGGACAATAAAGTATACATCTATCTATCTATCTATAACAATCGACTACATCAGACAAGAAATAAAAAATCTAGTTGATGTAAACATTGTCGAGAGTGATATAAATAATTTTTATCAACTGGGCAAAACAGATAATCCACCAATTGAAATTGAATTCCCCTCATACTTGAAAAAGCAGCTGTTTTCAAAAACTCTAGAAACCTGAGAGGCGCCAACATTTCGATAGCTAATGACTTAACAGTCGTATAACGACATATAACATAACAATATTTTAAGAAAACATCTCAATCTGGCCAGAGGAAACAATGAGGAAAATTAATCATACAAATTCAGAAAAACCACAGCGCGCTCCCAATAACGATAAAAATAAACAAATAAGTCAAAGAAATCACTAAACCAAATATAAAACCATTCGAACCTTCAGCTAGGAACCAACAAGAAAAAATCAACACCCCAACATCATTACAGTTACCTGGGAAACCATCGAGAAAGGTAGGTGACAGACAAAAAATTAAAACACGTATGAACAGTGCAAAGTAGTTTAATTGTTCCTTTTTCAATGTTCCTAACAAACCTCGATTCATCAAATTAAAACATTTCACATTTCGATCAGTGAACTATATTAATACATATTAACTACATTATTATACAGTTCTTCTCAAAAGTCCCCTCCCCCCTCTTATTTTTGGAAAGATTATACATGAATAAGTGAAATTTGGAAACTGAATATAAAAGGTTGTAAACTTCCCTACTAGTGATGATAGATGACGAAATCGTCAAAGATGACGTCACAAGGCCATTGTGACCAATAATTTTAAATGGAACCCTACGGCAAGCCACACCTCTTTTAAAAGGTATCGAAAAAACCTATTCAATGATACTAATTTTGTTTGTGTTTATGGCAGTTTTAATGGCTCATTAGTAAACATTAAAATTTTAATTCCATTCAGTATGATATTAATTACAGATTTAAGAATCAGTATCTACTTAAAGAAATTGGTCGAAGTGACCTCCATTTACTTCCTGACAGTGAAATATCCTATTTTTAAACTCTTCTCGTACTTTTGCAAATGTGTCTGCGGAAACAGCCTCACATTCTGCAACAATACGTTGTTTTAAAACGTCAATATTGTCAGGTTCAGTGGCGTAAACCTTCGATTTAAGGTACCCCCACAGAAAAAATCCAAAGGTGTGAGGTCCGGTGATCGAGCTGGCCATTCCGTTGAACCTCGTCGTCCAATCCATCTACCACGATACTCCTCATCCAAATACCGTCTTACTGCACCGTAATAGTGTGGAGGAGCACCATACTGTTGGAATGTTATTTCCAAATTGCCGGATTCATCTGGATTATCTTCCAAAATTTCAAGGATTTGCGTTTTGCAACAGCTCCAGATAAACCTCACCAGTTAAATTAGTATTTAATAAAAAGGGCCCAACGATGTGGTTTCCCAGGATGCCTGCCCAAACATTCACCTTCTGTGGAAATTGGGTATGTGTTTCACGAAACAGGTGAGGATTTGCGTCACTCCAATACCTCACATTCTGTGTATTTACATTTCCATTCAGATAGAAAGTACTTTCGTCACTAAAACAGATTGTTTTGGCATAGTCTGGCTGTTGGTTAATTTTAGTTTCCATATTTTCACAAAATTCTAGTCTTCGGTCTGGGTCGCCGTCTGAGAGTTGATGAACCATTTTTAATTTGTATGGATGAATTTTTTTTTTTTTTCAACACCCTGTGTACTGTAATTCATCTGACTTCACAGGTAGATGCAACGTGAGTTGTTGAAGAAGTAGGATTAACTATTACTTCTGCCAGTATATCAATTTCTTTCTCATCAGAAATTTGTGGTCTGCCAAATCGTTTCGCATCATTAATACTACCCGTTGTTTCAAACTTACGAAGAAGCTCCCTCAAATATGTCCTCGAAACGGGGCGATCGGGAAACCTCTCATTAAAAATGCGTTCTGCTGCATGAATATTTTGTCCAGTTTCACCAAGAATTAGGATCGCTGCTACTTTATCACCTAAAGCACGTACCATTTCGCTTCTTGAAGCACTTAAACGTTCGGCTCACAACAGTTTAACAAATTATTAAAATGCAAAAAAATATTAAAAGTACCAAAAGCTGCTAAAACAGTTAAACGTTCGATCAACAATACACAAATTATTAAATGTACAAAAACTTGGACAATTACAAAAACGTCGAATTAGGGAGACTAACAAAAACGTCAGCTTATTTGACAACTATCCAGAGGAGGAGCTTGAATTTGGAATTTTAGTATTAACTGATTTAATTCATCACAACTTTGCGTTTTTTAAAAGCGAGTTGCCAAAACTGCCATAAACACAAACAAAATTAGTATCATTGAATAAGTTTTTTCGATACCTTTTAAAAGAGGTGTCGCTTGCCGTAGGGTTCCATTTAAAATTATTGGTCACAATGGCCTTGTGACGTCATCTTTGACGATTTCGTCATCTATCATCACTAGTAGGGAAGTTTACAACCTTTAATATTCAGTTTCCAAATTTCACTTGTTTATGTATAATCGTTCCAAAAAGGATATGTTTTTGTAAGACTCTACTCATATTAGAGATTATAAGATTGAAACTATAGAAACAAAAGTTATAGAAAATGTGTCCGTATATAAATCTCACCAAACAATTTCAAGAAAAATCGAGTTTAAAAGTTTTGCAAGCAAACATAAGAAGTACCTATCAATAAAAAATTGATGAACTGAAAGTTATACTTGTAGCATTGACTATAAATTCGATCTTATAATACTTAGTGAAACATGGCAGATATATGATAGATCTGATATGATAATATTATAGGATATGATAAAATCTATGACGAAGGAAAAATCAATCAAAATGATGGTATAGTTGCTCGAATATAAAAATAAAACTATATCATTAGGTATGGAAATAAAATTACTCCAAATACAACTAAATTTGCACCAAAAAAATATTCTCATAACAGCACTTTATAGATCACCAGCAACAGAAGTAAAAATATTCAATACTCAACTAAACGAATATCTGGAACAATGCCCGAAGAACGTTGACTTACACGTTTTCACAAATGACAATAATATCAATAATCTGGACAACCAAGACTATGTTCATGAATACCTCAAACACATTAGCCGAATCCACTATCTAGTTCCTCTCGACATTTCTCTCAACCATACATGCCACACTGCTTCTATATTTTTTCCATATTATAATTTCCAAATTTTTAATAACATGTAAATCTGGCAACATCGCACACAACGTGACACGTGACACGTTGTCTTACCATGGCTGTCTAGTCGTTGGCCAAAACAATTTTCAAAAGTTTGAACAATGTTGGAATTGACCAGAGTTAGGAAATTTGCATTGTTTTGAACATTATGTAACGTAAATAAACTTAACTTGGTTCTACTAATTTATTTCACACTTAATTTACAACTTAATTTATATTACTACTCCGCCACTGTATAGCTCGATTGTATGGGCTCGTTCAGACTGTTTACTCCCTCTTGAGGGCTGTCTATTTATCTCCGATACAGCATTCTCGATGTTTCGAATTCTTCCAGTTGGCGACGGCATGTTCCAATTGTTTCCAATATTGACCGTTGCATTACGCGGAAGAGGGACTGGATGGTTCTCGAATATCTCCGGGGATGATCTCATCGCTGTCGATGGCGACGCGGGAAGCGACAGGTCCGGCCTAGGTTCGTTACATTGCCCCCTTCTTAAAGACATTTCGTCCCGAAATTTCATCCTTGGAGTGTGACGATATCTGCATGACTCCCCATATCTGCACCGTGAAGTTCGATGGAAGTAACACTCCACGGTCTTCATGATCGGTCGTGGAAGAGGGTTACAACAAACCAAAATCTTGACGCCGCTGGATCTGAATATCGCCTCCAGCATACTTCTTATGACTCTCCAGTCCAACCCATCAATACCACAGGATAATTTTGGAATTGCTAGATCCACCAGATTCTGGTCCACCATAGTATCTCTTAGTTTGGTGAGACTCTTCCAGACATCTTCATAAGACGGTTTATCTTGGAAATGCCTCTTGGTGACTAGGTAGTAGATGTTTCTCTGGCCTTTCTTCAACTGTAGCACCCCACCAACTTCTGGATTCTGCTCCCGCAGTGTTTGGAGTTGACCAAATTTCTTGGAGAACACTGCGGCGATGCCCCTGGACATTTGAAGATCTTCTGCCACACAGTGCGCTAGTGCGTAGTCAGCAGGCACCTCGAAAAGGTCTCGTGACTCCTCTCTAGTAACCCATGTAGAACTTTCTGCCCGTTTGAATACAAGGACATAAACTTCTCGAACGTTATATCATCCTCCGGTGGCTGAGGGTGCGAACTTGGTCATGGTTTCCAGCGTAAGGGGCCAACCTGTTGAAATGGACGACCCTTGGTTTCCCTCGGGTGGCTTATGGATTCGGTACACAAGGTCGTTTATCCTTTTCACGATTTTATACGGGCCTTCCACGAGTTCCGCAACTTTGGTGATAGTCCACGACGACGTTTGGGGTTGTACAGCCAAACCAGGTCATCAACCTTAAATCCTCCTGCGTCGGCCTTGATGTCATAGGTCTTCTTCATTTTATCGCTGGCACTCTGGATGTTCAACCGGACTCGTTCGTGGATGTCGTCCATTCTCTGCCGAAGTTTGCTGACGTAGTCCTCTCCCGCAGTGTCTTGTCCTGGCGGTATCCCAAACTTCAGGTCACAAGGCGTCGCAGTTCTCGGCCCATTATAATACTAGCAGGAGTTTGACCGGTTGACTCGTGTACTGCGGATCGATAGGCCATCAGGAACAAATGAAGATACTGGTCCCAGTCTCTTTGATGGTCAGAGACAACCTTGGACAAGTGGCGGTTGATCGTCCTGTTCATCCGTTCCACCATTCCATCGGACTGCGGATGTAGGGCCGTGGTTCTTGTCTTGCGGATGTTCAGCAGTAGACATATTTCTTGGAAAAGGTTGGATTCGAAATTTCTGCCTTGATCCGAGTGCAGCTCCATTGGAATACCGAATCGACATATCCACTCTTTCACCAAGACGTCGGCGACGGTGATGGCTTCCTGGTTGGGCAGGGGCATAGGCTTCCGCCCACTTACTGAAGTAGTCCATTGCCACAAGGATGTATTTATTCCCGTGGTCGGATACGGGAAACGGGCCGGCGATGTCAATGGCGATTCTCTCGAACGGGCTGCCTACGTTGTACTGACGCATCGGGGCCTTGGGTCGTATTCGAGGTCCATTGCTAGCAGCGCATACAGCGCACTTCCTGCACCAGTCCTGGACGTCAGCTTGACAATTGGCCCAGTAAAACCGTTGCCTCACTTTCTGCAGGGTCTTCGTCACTCCCAGATGTCCTCCGGCGACTCCATCATGGATTTCTCGCAGCACTTCCTCTCTTCTGTTCCTGGGAACAATTATTTGGCGTCTGTCTTCCCCACCAATATCGGCCTCCAACACGTTTCAGGATCCCATTGTCCAGAATAAGAGGGTTCCATTGTGCCCAATAGGACTTAACTGCCGGCGAGTACCCTGCGACTTCCTGCCATGATGGTCTTCGATTGCCCTTCTTCCAGCTGACGACTAAGCCAAGGCAGGGGTCTCTCTCTTGGTCTTTCTGGATCTTGCTGTCATTCCAGTTGTCATCCATTGCCGCGGTTCTACAAAGTGTTGCTTCTTTCTCTTCTGCTCGTCGGCAATGTGAGCAATCATCTGGACATGGTCTTCGCGACAAGGCATCTGCATTCTTATGGCTAGTTCCGGCTCGATGTTCGATCTCGAAATCGAATTCTTGGAGTCTCTCGATCCAACGTGCTACTTGACCCTCAGGATTTTTGAACTGTAAGAGCCATTTGAGAGCTGCATGGTCAGTTCTCAACAGGAATCTTCTTCCATACACGTACTTGTAGAAGTGTTCCACTCCTTTACAACAGCTAACAGCTCTCGCCTGGTGACACAGTAATTGCGCTCTGGTTTGCTAAGCGTCTTGCTGAAATAACCAATGACCTTCTCCTGTCCCTCCTGGATCTGAGATAGGACAGCTCAAGTCCACGTTCCTGGCGTCCGTATCCAAAATGAACTTCCCGTTGGGTAGGGATAGCTCAGAACAGGTGCGTTAATCAAAGCTCCTTCAGCTTCCTGAACGAGTCTTGGCATTCTTCGGACCACTGGAACTTTGTTTGACCTTCCGTGAGCCTGGTCAGTGGTTTAGCGATGTTTGCAAACCCAGCACATATCGGCGATAGTATGTGCACAAACCAAGGAAACTTCGAAGTTGGTGAATGTCTTTTGGGATGGGCCAATCCTTAACAGCTTTGATCTTCTGGTCATCCACTGCTACTCCTTCCCCAGAGACAACGTGGCCGAGGTATCGTACTTCTTTTGGAACAGGTGGCATTTCTTAGGGCTCAGCTTCAATCCGGGTTCCTCAATCGCAGGAATACTTCCTCCAAGTTTTCACGTGGTCCTCGAACGATCTGCCGACCACAATTATGTCGTCGAGATACACTAGACACGTGTTCCATGAGAGTCCCTTCAGTACTGTTTCCATCAATCTTTCGAATGTGGCGGGAGCATTACAGAGCCCGAATGGCATAACGGTGAACTGCCACAATCCTGAGCCGATGGTAAAAGCAGTCTTTCTCGATCTTTCTGAGCGAGTTCTACTTGCCAGTATCCACTCTTCAGATCAAGGGTCGAGAAAATCGTGGAACCAGCCAACGTGTCTAGGGTGTCATCTATTCTCGGGAGAGGGTAACTGTCCTTCTTCGTGACATTATTAAGTTGGCGATAGTCTACACAAAGCGGTGTCGATCCATCCTTTTTCTTCCCCAGTACGACCTGGAGGGACCAGGGACTGTCAGACGGTTCGATAACTCCTTCTTTTCCCATATCGCTGACTATTTTGTCAGCCTCTGCCTTCTTGGCAGAGGAAGTCTTCTTGCTGATTGCCGGATCGGTCAGGCACCCCAGTATCAATCTTGTGCTGGACACATTAGTTCGACCCCCTTTTCCTTGTCCGGTATCGAAGATGTCTTGGTACTTTTTGACTAAATCTCTTAGTTTGGGCTGTTGAGCTGGTTTTATGTCTTTGGAAGAGATGGCAACTAATTTCTCTAGTTCTGTGGGCAAGTTGTTGGGTTGGCTAATCGTACCTCGTACGCCCCGGATCACGGATGAAACTGACGAGCAGTGCCCCAAAATTGTTCCTTTCTTCAAGGTCACTGGGAAATAATTGACATTCATGACCCTTACCGGCACAAATTTGTCAGCACGCAACAAGGTCTTCCCTAGTGCAATCCCTCGTCCAATTTTCTCATCATGAAGTTTGGGCTCGAACATCACCACGTCTCCACTGCTCGCACTCCCGTCCAGGCGAGCCTCCAGAATGGTTTCAGCCCTCTCAGGTACGCTTACATCTTCAGCCAACAGCACACGGATCAACTCTTCACTTCTCCCATGAAGTACCAGCTCTTCTCCGTTGACACGTAGGACGCCGTCTTTGAAATCCAATTCAAACCCTCTGGAATTCATGATGTCCATTCCGATGATTGCATCGTCTTCGATGTCCGCTACAAGTGCCTGATGTTTCCTTTAGTGCTGCCCAAAATTATTTCAATCGGTAGCTCGCCATATACAGTAGCTGGCTCCCTGTTGCTGTGCGTAGCTTCAAGTTGTCGGTTCAATCCGTTCCGGTGTTCTGGCAAAGGAAGGCCCGAGAATTGTCCTAGTCGCACCTGTATCTAGCAGCATGGTGCAAGGCTCGTTATTGATGAGACCGTCTACGAAGACACCTTTGTTCTGTCGTTGAAGGATAGCGACATATGCGTTGTTAACCGGGGCTTGCCGACGTATATAAAACTGACACAGCCGTTTTGGCACAATCAATTGAAAATCATCCAGTTTTTAATAACTATTTATTAACTATTTTCTAACACAAACCAAAATTTTCTAACTCAAGTGGTTAGCGAAAAAATGGTGTTGTGCTAGCTTAACTGTTAAGCTGGCACAACTATTTATAACTTTTTACCCAAAATAGGTATGGAATTGATTCAAACGCTAAATTTTCTAACTTTTCACAAGCTCTCGAATGGTATGAAAATCATTTGAATTCGAGCGAATTTGAATGTTTTAAGAGGGCCGAATTCGCATGCGGTACCTAAAATTCTCCAAAATTCCTACTTGGAATTAAGAATGATATTTTTTAGCAAAAATCACCACATTTTCAGCGATTGCCAAGTATATGCGCGATGAATGATCAAGTATTTAACTGGACTAAAACATTATTCAGTTAAATACTTGATAATCCATCGCGTATATCTGTTATATTTTGTGCTGGTCGACTGGAACTATATGCCTATAATCTTATTCCAGATCTGTATTATTGTTGAAAATGCCCTTTTGTCGATATACTTACTCAGCACAATCGCTTGAAATAATAAGACTGTTGTTTTTTTTAAATGGTGATTCGAAATCTTCTATTGTCACAAATGGCAAAATAATGATTCGAAATGAGATTTCGTCAAAGTACTATTTGATAACTCCAGCACAATCGCTTGAAATGAATATAATTAAGAGTTTTATTATTCCCTTTCCAACAATAGTACATTCGTTATGGGAAATATTCGAAGAGAAATATTTTTAGAGCCGGGAAATGACAAAATAATGAATCAAAAATCTTTTTAACAAAAAATTAAACCGACGAAAAAATCAACTGAAAAGCAAAAAATAAAATAAACCTTCTTAGTCTAAATGATAATTGAGCTCCTAAACTAATGTAAGTAACTGATTTTGAGTCGGCTCCAAACAAACAATTATCGAAGATCATTATCTATGAAAGAAGTCATCAAAACGCAGCCGTGCATCTCGCTGCCATCATTTTACGCTTCACCTAATTCAATTGCTAGTTTGTTTGGCGTCGAATAAAATCAGTTACTTACATTAATTTAGCTCAATTATCATCATCAATTTAGCTCAATTGTCATTTATACTAAGAAGGTTTATTTTATTTTTGCTTTTCAGTTGATTTTTCGTCGGTTTAATTTTTTGTTAAAAGTTTTATTTTTACTTTTCAGTTCCGTATTTCGTCGGTTTAATTTTTTGTTAAAAAGTTTTTTGATTCATTATTTTGTCATTTCCCTACGAAGGCGTATAAGGGCCAACAACAAAATAATTTTTAAAATATTAGGAATTGTAACTTCAAAGTGACAATTGTCAGTTCGAAGTGACAATTGTCACTTCGAACTGACAATTGTCACTTCGAACTGACAATTGTCACTTTGAAGTTGAATTTTGATTCAGTTATTCGATACAAACTATTGCAACAGCGAGCGGCGGTGTAAAAACCCATTTCCAGATGGTTCTATTAATAAAATTGCAAAAAAAATTAAATAGTTCATCTATTGGTATTAAACTACTTACTCTATTTAACTTGAGTTATTTGAAAGAAAAATAGGATATTTATAGATTGATCAGAGAATATAGAAAAAAAAAGGTGATTTTAGATATTTTCGAATAAATGCTTGGAACTGCACATAAGCCATAGTATTGGATTCTAACTGTTTTCGAAATTCTGCCATCTTCAAAGTTTTTTTTAACTTGTTGCCTTACTGGCCATCATGTAAAATTTCAATTGATTTTGAGGTTATTCGACATGCACAATCTATAAAAGTTTTTTCAATACTTTTTCCTATATCTATGTTGAAAATTGACTAAATATTCAACCTGTTTCATTTTTGATGGCCTACTCTCCTATGAACATCTCATTTTGTATACAGGGTAGTTCCTTTCGAAAAATGAATGGAGTTTTTTCTCAAATGTCTCGGACGGACACAGTGTTCTTTGTTTTGAACAAAATAGGAGATTTTCCACGAGAATTCAATTGGTTTCTCTGAAATAGTTTTTTTATCGAAAAGGAAGTCATTTTCAATCAAGAATAAAATATAATTTTTTTATTATAACAATATTATTTTAGCAGTTGGCATCAAATGTCCTTTTTGAGTGACAATTGTCACTTCACTTCAAAGTGACAATTGTCAGTTCGAAGTGACAATTGTCAGTTCTAAGTGACAATTGTCAGTTCAAAGTGACAATTCCTAATATTTTAAAAAATATTTTGTTGTTGGCCCTTATACGCCTTCGTATTTCCCGGTTCTAAAAATATTTCTCTTCGAATATTTCCCATAACGAATGTACTATTGTTGGAAAGGGCATAATAAAACTCTTAATTATATTCATTTCAAACGATTGTGCTGGAGTTATCAAATAGTACTTTGACGAAATCTCATTTCGAATCATTATTTTGCCACTTCATGACAATAGAAGATTTCGAATCACCATTTAAAATAAAAAACAACAGTCTTATTATTTCAAGCGATTGTGCTGGAATAAGATTATACGCATATAGTTCCAGTCGACCAGCACAAAATATAACAGATATACGCGATGGATTATCAAGTATTTAACTGAATAATGTTTTAGTCCAGTTAAATACTTGATCATTCATCGCGCATATACTTGGCAACCGCTGAAAATGTGGTGATTTTGCTAAAAATATTCCTAATTCAAGTAGAATTTTGGAGAATTTTAGGTACCGCATGCGAATTCGGCCCTCGTAAAACATTCAAATTCGCTCGAATTCAAATGATTTTTATACCATTCGAGAGCTTGTGAAAAGTTAGAAAATTGAGCGTTTGAATCAATTCCATACCTATTTTGGGTAAAAAGTTATAAATAGTTGTGCCAGCTTAACAGTTAAGCTAGCACAACACCATTTTTTCGCTAACCACTTGAGTTAGAAAATTTTTGTTTGTGTTAGAAAATAGTTAATAATTAGTTATTAAATACTGGATGATTTTCAATTGATTGTGCCAAAACGGCTGTGTCAGTTTTATATACGTGGCTTGCCGGACACATGCCGACGATTGCCCCTTCTCGTCGACCTTTTTTAGTTTTCCTGCATCGGAGTCGATGAATGTTGGACATTTGCTACGCAGATGTCCAATTTTGCCACAATTCCGGCATCTTATCTGTCTTTTCTCAGGCAACACTTCCTTCATCACTTTTCTTATGGCAGCTTCCAAGTTAGCAGGCTCCGGTGAGTCTTCCTCAATCGTTTGAACTTTACTTTGGGTTTTGCAGCATTGTTTTGCTGCTTCGAATTTCAAAGCTCGTGCCAGTGCGTCTACGAGATGTGTTGGACGAGCTAATATCAACGCTTGTCTGGTTTCTTGGTCACGGAGTCCATCCAAGAATGCCTGAACCGCTAATCGCTCCATTACATTTTCTGGTGTGGCTGGATATGCGAGACGAACCAAGCGTGCAATGTCAGTTTCGAATTCTTGTAAGGATTCGCCCGATTTCTGGCAGCGATTTTTCAGTTGGGAGTGGTATACGTGTTCCAAATGGGCCTGGCCATATCGTAATTCTAGATGTTTAATCAGCTGATCATAGTCCTCCTGTTCTTGGGCGGTGAGAGTTTGTAGAATATTCGTCGCTTCTCCACGTAATGCAAGTGTTAGTGCTACAGCTCTTTCCCCTGCATTCCATCCGTTTGCTTTGGCCGCTGCTTCAAACTGCCGGCGGTAATTTGCCCATGGAGTTTTTCCGTCGAACTGAGGCGGCTTCATGGAAAGCTTCCCTATTTCTGAAATTACCTTGACATCTTTTATACCCTCTTGAACTTTATCCAAGTTCAAACTCAAGTCCAGCATTGCATTTTTGTTAACCATCTCTGTGGAGGGCGCACTATCAATTCGTTTTTCCAGCTTACTGATCGTTTCCTTTATTTTGTCCATTTCTGCCTCGATTCCGTCTTTGATTTCATCGCTGATTATTTCCTTCATCTTGTCCATCTCTGCCTCGACGGTTCCTATTCTTTTTTCTAGACGATTCGCCACACCACAGAGTTCTTTTTTTAGGCCTTCTGTGTTTTCAAGGAGCTTATCTTCCAGGCTTTCTAGAAGCTTCTCTTCCAGATTTCTAGAATTTTCTAGAAGCTTCTCTTCCAGATTTCTAGCATTCTCTTCCAGGCTTCTAGAATTTTCTTCCAGTTTATTCATTACCAAACTTAAATCACCTCCGGGAACTTCGAATAAAATGTTTCGGGGTCCTCACCTTCTTGTATAAGTCCTTCTGCAAGTCTTTCCTGGAGTACTTGCTTTTTACCTGTTGTTTCCAGTTCCCTTTCCTCCAATTCCTGTTTCAATTCCGCTACCTTCAAATCCGCAAGGCGCACTTTTCTTGAACACATTTTGTCTTTGACGAGGTATCAGTCTGTTTTACACGAAAAGTTATCAGTTTGTTGTAAAATTCACTTCGCAATTTTTTCACGGAAGTCTATTGTCTGTTTCACGCGAAGAGTGTATCAGTTTATATTCACGCACAATTTCCACTTCGAAAACCGGCCACTGTCTATTTTCTGTTTCACGCAACGCGTATCAGTTTATTTCCACGCACAATTGTCCACTTCGCGAAAACCGGGCCACTGTCTATTTTGGGCGTACAGAAAGGTCTATCAATTTATTTTTCTGACTATCCACTCCACGATCACTTGTTTATTTTCAAAATCTCACTTCCGACACCAATTGTAACGTAAATAAACTTAACTTGGTTCTACTAATTTATTTCACACTTAATTGGTGTCGGAAGTGAGATTTTGAAAATAAACAAGTGATCGTGGAGTGGATAGTCAGAAAAATAAATTGATAGACCTTTCTGTACGCCCAAAATAGACAGTGGCCCGGTTTTCGCGAAGTGGACAATTGTGCGTGGGAATATAAACTGATACGCTGTTCGCGTGAAACAGAAAATAGACAGTGGCCCGGTTTTCGCGAAGTGGACAATTGTGCGTGGGAATATAAACTGATACACTCTTCGCGTGAAACAGACAATAGACTGGTGGCCCGTGGAAAAGAATTCGCTGTCGATGGCGACGCGGGAAGCGACAGGTCCGGCCTAGGTTCGTTACAATTATAAATGTGATTCTGAGAACCAGGAACATACAACACATGTGAGAATGCTCAAGATGATTTTTTATTCTCATGACAGGTACTGAACAATTGTTTATGTTTGTACATCATAATTATATCATAAACATTTTAGATAAGCCTAAAGATGGCCGTAAGCCGAAAGCGCTTTGCTTAAATATACAAAATTTTACACGAAATACATAATTTTAATTTTCGATTTGGAATCGTCGTGTACACAGCATTAGTAAATTTTAAATAAAAAAATATTAACCAAAATTCTTCACACATATGCTAAATATCTATAAAATCATTCACATTATAAAAACACTTGAGCTAAGCACAACCCCATTTTTTGGCTAAACAGCCAAGTTAGAAAAGTTTTGTTTATGTTATAAAATAGTTATTAATTACCTGCTGCATGATTTTCAGTTGATTATGCTGTGCCAATGTTATATTCATAAATGACCAGTTTCATAGTCTTGAGAGGAAACAGATGAATGTGGAAAAATCGAATATTTTACATCAACGCTTTTAATGGATGTGTTGATGTCATAACACCATCATCATCTCTCCCGTTTCAAAATAAAGTGTTACGAAAATAAACTTCCAGGCTCAAATTATTTGAATTTAAATGCCTCATCTCAAGATCGACATCACCCCTAAAAAGTTAGCAAGGTCACTTGAGAAAAATAAGTCACCTTTTTGTCAAAGAATTGTCGCTTTTTATCCACGACAAATTAACGAGAATGATTCCACTATTATAACTAAGTTAGTCTATGATACCTGTTTTATGCCAAAATAAATGTGTTTTTAATACCTACAGGTTATTATATTTAACGAATCGAAGTTGATAGTGCTTCCAGATAAACAAAAAATGTCAGTAAGATGAATAAACAATATCAATTTTCGGAAATTTCAAATCCATATATAATTTATTTACAAATAATTTCTAGCCTTTCTAGTAATCCCTTTGTCACCCAGTAAATTCTTTTGAAGCGTATACTCACAAAAATGACATTGTAAGTAATCATAAAATAATGAGGAGTACACACACACACAAGCATCAAGACAAATTGACGATTATCACCTACAATGGATCAGTGCAATTTTATGTTATTATACTGATTTTGCCAATGGAGTAGATTATCAAAAATGAAATATTCAAATCATTATTTCCCATAATGAAGTGTTTCTTTCTCATTTTTAACCGACGAAAAAAAGAAAAATAGGGAATGTTTTATTGATTTTACACCTGTAAACCGATTATGTTGAAACTTGGCACACATATGTAGTTCTGACGACACTACAACATAATGGAGGCCCGGAATTGATCTGATGATGGAGAGGGCACACAGTCGAGGGATCTGCTCAACGGTTCACAGCAGCTACCTCGTGTTTGGGGTAATATGTACATATCGAGCGGGAAACAACTACCCAAAATATGTACACCATAATTAAATATTTGATACAGAACAATATTTAAAATATATTTAAAAAAAACGCAATGATGAAAAATTTAAAATATATTTAGGATAATGATAGTATTTAATGTACTGAAAATGTATTTAAATAATTAAAGTATACTGAAGCTATTTAAAGTACCTACTAGAGATGTATTGAAAATAAGCAAAATTAACCGAGAGTATTGAAAATACTGGAAATGTACTTAGGTTTGAAATGTAATGAAAATAAATGAAACATAGTGAATATAATATTTGGGGTAATTAAGGTAATAAAAACGTGATGGAAGGAACTATTGAACTGAAGGAATCAACGATTTTGGTATAATTCACCTCGTGTTTTTACAAAAGTACCTAAAGTGTATATCTCTTGGTGAGAAATTAAAATTAAAGTTTTCAAGTTATTTGAGGATCAGAAAAAATCCTTTATTTAAGTACTGAAAAATGAAAAGTATTCCAAAATAAATATTTATTGATAAATAAAATAAATAAAGGTTTAAATGTCAAACTAAAAACAAAAGACATGCTGATAAAAAAACAGAACAAAGAAATTTCCAATAATTTTCCTAAAAATCCTTTGTTTGTTTGTTTATTGTGTTACTACATTTCTTAAAATGTTTACACTTGTCAAAAATCTAAAAATAAGGATAAAGCTATGTACATACTATGAATAAATATATATATATATATAAGGTAGAAGATCACAGATGAAGATAAAAATATGTAAATAACCATGAAATAAATTAAATTGTATACTGCGGACAGAAAACGTATACATACAATTTTGGAATTTGGAAACTATAAATCAATTGTCGCAGTATTTATAAACTCTTGAATGGAGTAGAAACATTTTTTGATTAAATATTGTTTTAATCTGCTCTTGAATATTTTTATATTCAATATTTTCATATCATCAGGTAGTTTGTTGAAGAAATTTGGGCCATAATAGTTAACACCTTGCTGTGATTTTTGGAGTCGGATTGCAGGAATAACAATATTACCTCTATTTCTTGTATTATAGTCATGAGACTCACTGTTTTGTTTATAGGTATCTACGTGCTCTTTTACATAGACCAAACATTGATATATATACATGCTAGGTAGGGTAAGAAGATTATATTGAATAAATAATTCCCTACAGTGTGTCCTTGGACCAACACCGGATATAATTCGAATTGCTCGTTTTTGTAGCGTGAAAAGGTTTTTTATGTTGGTACTGTGACCCCAGATCAAAATTCCATATTGTAGGTGACTATTTATAAAAGCAAAATACGCCATTTTCATCATATTATGGGACACAGACATTCTCAATCTTCGTAGCAGAAACAGACTTGAGGAAAGTTTTTTGATAAATTTTCAATATGCGAATTCCAAGTGAATTTGCTGTCAATATGAAATCCCAATAGTTTAACCGGATCTGTATTTGTGCTGTTCTGTCTAGTTGAAATAGTTATTTTTTGAGTTTTTTCCGCATTCATTTTCAGTTTAATCGACGAAAAGTATAGCTCAGCAGCTTTTTCTACAGCATTAGAAAGTCCATGAACAGTATTGATTTCCTTATCACAGCTTATGAAAGTAGCGTCATCGGCATAAAGAATTATATTACTATTATGTAACTGGCTGTTGATATCATTAATATATATTATAAAAAGTATTGGGCCCAGTATAGATCCTTGAGGGACACCATAATTAGTATTTTTCTGTTTGGACTTTTGTCCATTTATATCAACAAATTGTCCCCTATTACATAAGTATGAATCAATAAATTCTAAAGCTTTACCACCAATTTTATAATATTTCAATTTCAAATTCATTAAATGATGGTCTACACAATCGAATGCTTTACTCAAGTCGCATAGGCTCACATCAGCATAATTTCCTTCTTCAATTGCCGCAGTTACTATTTCTACAAATTTAACCAGTGCAAGAGTTGTTGATTTTCCTTGCCTAAAACCGAATTGTTCGGGGGATAGTAGATTGTTTGTCTCGAAGTAATAAATTAACCGATTTTTTATTAGAGCTTCTATTTTTTTGATATAATTGGTACAAGTGATATTGGCCGGTAGTTAGATGTGTCTTAATTTTTCCTTTCTTATATAATCAGTGTGATAGCAGCCACGAGTTTCAGCAATGAATCTGTCGCGGCAATACGAAGTGTTCTCGGCCGCCAGCGGTCCCTAAAATGTGTAGGAATTTCATGGCCAGAGCCATTAATTTACTATTTGATGGGAAAGTTTTCGTGGATGGGGATTTTTTTGCATAAACCTGTCTCTAAAGTGCTTTTACAAGATCTATATATCGAAATATTTTGTCGCACAGAAATTTGGCCCTTACAACGAATTAAATTAATTTTCAAAAAATTCCAAACTCCTTCAAAGTTTTTCGTGGACGGGGATTTTTTGCATAAACATGTGCTACTCAAAGTGCTTTACAAGACCTATATTTCGAAATATTTTGTCGCACAAAAATTTGGCCCCACAACGAATTGATTAATTTAAAAAAAAATCCAAAACTCCTTCAAAGTTATCGTGGATGGGTATTTTTCCTGCTTATATAATCAGTGCAACACAAGTTTACAAGAATGAATCTCGGGAATATGTTTTCCTCAGGATCCCTAAAATATTAATTTTCAGAAGAACAAAACTATTAAAGTTTTCGTGGATGGGGATTTTTGCATAAACCTGTGCTACTTAAAGTGCTCTTACAAATCTATATTTCGAAAATTTTGTCGCACAAAATTTGGCCCCAACAACGAATTAAATTAATTTAAAAAAATTCCAAAACTCCTTCAAAGTTTTCGTGGATGGGGATTTTTTGCATAAACCTGTGCTACTTAAAGTGCTCTACAAGACTATATTTCAAATATTTTGTCGCACAGAAATTTGGCCCCACAACGAATTAAATTAATTTTCAAAAAAAATTCCAAACTCCTTCAAAGTTTTCGTGGTGGGGATTTTTTGCATAAACATGTGCTACTGCTCTCAAAGTGCTTACAAGACCTATATTTCGAGATATTTTGTCGCCAAAATTTGGCCCCACAACGAATTAATTAATTTAAAAAAAATCCAAAACACCTTCAAAGTTTTCGTGGATGGGGATTTTTTGCATAAACCTGTGCAACTTAAAATGTTCTACAAGACTTATATTTCGAAATATTTTGTCGCACAAAAATTTGGCCCCACAACGAATTAAATTAATTTTCAAAAAATCCAAAACTCCTTCAAAGATTTCGTGGATGGGGATTTTTTGCATAAACTGTGCTACTTAAAGTGCTTACAAACCTATATTTCGAAATATTTTGTCGCACAAAATTTGGCCCCAAAACGAATTGAATTAATTAAAAAAAATTCTAAAACTCCTTCAAAGTTTTCGTGGATAGGATTTTTTGCATAAACCTGTGCAACTTAAAAAGTGTTCTACAAGACTTATATCTCGAAATATTTTGTCGCACAAAAATTTGGCCCACAACGAATTAAATTAATTTTCAAAAAATCCAAAACTCCTTCAAAGTTTTCGTGGATGGGGATTTTTTGATAAACATGTGCTACTTAAAGTGCTCTACAAACCTATATTTCGAATATTTTGTCGCACAAAATTTGGCCCCACAACGAATTAAATTAATTAAAAAAAAATCTAAAACTCCTTCAAAGTTTTCGTGGATGGGGATTTTTTGCATAAACCTGTGCACTTAAAGTGCTCTACAAGACTATATTTCAAATATTTTGTCGCACAAAAATTTGGCCCCCACAATGAATTAAATTAATTTAAAAAAAATTCTAAAACTCCTTCAAAGATTTTCGTGGATGGGGATTTTTTTACATAAACCTGTGCTACTCAAAGTGCTCTACAAGACCTATATTTCGAAAATATTTTGTCGCACAAAAATTTGGCCCCACAACGAATTAATTAAATTTTTCAAAAAAATCCAAAACTCCTTCAAAGTTTTCGTGGATGGGGATTTTTTGCATAAACTGTGCTACTCAAAGTGTTTACAAGACCTTATATTTCGAAATATTTTGTCGCAAAAATTTGGCCCCACAACGAATTGAATTAATTTAAAAAAAATCCAAAACTCCTTCAAAGTTATCGTGGATGGGGATTTTTTCGCATAAACCTGTGCAACTTAAATGTTCTACAAGACTTATATCTCGAAATTTTCTTGTCGCACAAAAATTTGGCCCCCAAACGAATTAAATTAATTTAAAAAATTCAAAACTCCTTCAAAGTTTCGTGGATGGGATTTTTTGCATAAACCTGTTACTTAAGTGCTCTACAAGACCTATATTTCAAAATATTTTGTCGCACAAAAATTTGGCCCCAAACAGAATTAAATTAATTTAAAAAAATTCTAAAACTCCTTCAAAGTTTTCGTGGTAGCGATTTTTATGCATAAACCTGTGCTACTAAGTGCTCTACAAGACCTATATTTCAAAATATTTTTGTCGCACAAAAATTTGGCCCCATAACGAATTAAATTAATTTTCAAAAAATTCAAAACTCCTTCAAAGTTTTCGTGGATGGGGATTTTTTGCATAAACTGTGCTACTCAAAGTGCTCTACAAACCTATATTTCGAAATATTTTGTCGCACAAAAATTTGGCCCCACAGAATTGAATTAATTTAAAAAAATTCTAAAACTCCTTTAAAGCTTTCGTGGATAGGGATTTTATGCATAAACCTGTGCTACTTAGTAAGTGTCTACAAGCCCTTATATTTCGAAATATTTGTCGCAATAAAATTTGGCCCCACAACGAATTAAATTAATTTTAAAAAAAATCCAAAACTCCTTCAAAGTTTTCGTGGATGGGGATTTTTTTGCATAAACCTGTGCTACTCAAAGTGTTTACAAGACCTATATTTCGAAATATTTTGTCGCACAAAAATTTGGCCCCCACAACGAATTAAATTAATTTAAAAAAAATCCAAAACTCCTTCAAAGTTTTCGTGGATGGGGATTTTTTTGCATAAACATGTGCTACTCAAAGTGATTTACAAGACCTATATTTCAAAATATTTTGTCGCACAAAAATTTGGCCCCCACAACGAATTAAAATTAATTTAAAAAAAATCCAAAACTCCTTCAAAGTTATCGTGGATGGGATTTTTTCGCATAAACCTGTGCTACTTAAAATGTTCTACAAGCCCTATATTTTTCGAAATTTTTTGTCGCACAAAAATTTGGCCCCCCACATTAATTAAACTTAATTTAAAAAAAATTCTAAAACTCCTTCAAAGTTATCGTGGATGGGGATTTTTTCGCATAAACCTGTGCTACTTGAAGTGCTCTACAAGACCTATATTTCAAAATATTTTGTCGCACAAAAATTTGGCCCCAAAACAATTAAATTAATTTAAAAAAAACTAAAACTCCTTCAAAGTTTTCGTGGGTAGCGATTTTATGCATAAACCTGTGCTACTTGAAGTGCTCTACAAGACCTATATTTCAAAATATTTTGTCGCACAAAAATTTGGCCCCCACAACGAATTAAATTAATTTTAAAAAAAATTCCAAAACTCCTTCAAAGTTATCGTGGATGGGGATTTTTTCGCATAAACCTGTGCTACTTAAAGTGCTCTACAAAACCTATATTTCGAAATATTTTGTCGCACAAAAATTTGGCCCCCACAGTGAATTGAATTAATTTAAAAAAAATTCTAAAACTCCTTCAAAGTTTTCGTGGGTAGCGATTTTTATGCATAAACCTGTGCTACTTAAAGTGCTCTACAAGACCTATATTTCAAAATATTTTGTCGCACAAAAATTTGGCCCCCACAACGAATTAAATTAATTTTAAAAAAAATTCTAAAACTCCTTCAAAGTTTTCGTGGATAGCGATTTTTTTGCATAAACCTGTGCTACTTAAAGTGCTCTACAAGACCTATATTTCAAAATATTTTGTCGCACAAAAATTTGGCCCCCACAATGAATTAAATTAATTTTAAAAAAATTCTAAAACTCCTTCAAAGTTTTCGTGGATAGCGATTTTTTTGCATAAACCTGTGCTACTCAAAGTGCTCTACAAGACCTATATTTCAAAATATTTTGTCGCACAAAAATTTGGCCCCCACAACGAATTAAATTAATTTTCAAAAAAAATTCCAAAACTCCTTCAAAGTTTTCGTGGATGGGGATTTTTTTGCATAAACCTGTGCTACTTAAAGTGCTTTACAAGACCTATATTTCTAAATATTTTGTCGCACAGACATTTGGCCCCCACAACGAAATTTCAATATTTGTCTATCCGTGCGAAGCCAGCTAGTTATTTTCATTTGTATGGTGGAATAGCTCCTGTATTCCTATTCCAAAAATAAACTTCATAACTTATTACAGAAATACAGAAACAATACAGAAAATAAAATATTACTATTATTATAGCCTCATACTGCATTGTCTTGATTTTTTGTATTTCAATGTTTACAACCGCCAGGAAAAGTTAGCGTTA
This sequence comes from Gonioctena quinquepunctata, assembly GCA_018342105.1. NCBI lineage: Eukaryota > Metazoa > Arthropoda > Insecta > Coleoptera > Chrysomelidae > Gonioctena > Gonioctena quinquepunctata. The sequence goes on along the minus strand of JAFIRS010001791.1, from coordinate 96,593 downwards.
GCGCCATGTATGTTATCTAGTTTTCCAACCTTTTTCGTGCATGCACGAAGCAAGTTACGACTTACGTATTTCTCCGTTAAGTTTTTTTTTCTATGAGATGACTTCGAAATTCACGAAACCCATCATCAACTGTTAAAGTTCACGGAATAATTTCCCGCCAATATCGCAGTATGACTTTAGTGTTCTTCCAGGAAACATCTGCATGTTTCTTAGAGTTGTTTGTGAAAAGCTGAGATGTCCGTTTGTTAAGGTATTGTAACGTAAATAAACTTAACTTGGTTTAACTAATTTATTTAACACTTAATCTACAACTTAATTTATATTACTACGCCACTGTATAGCTCGATGGTATGGGCTCGTTCAGACTGTTTACTCCCTCTTGAGGGCTCTCTATTTATCTCCGATACAGCATTCTCGATGTTTCGAATTCTTCCAGTTGGCGACGGCATGTTCCAATTGTTTCCAATATTGACCGTTGCATTACGCGGAAGAGGGACTGGATGGTTCTCGAATATCTCCGGGGATGATCTCATCGCTGTCGACGGCAACATGTGAGGCGACAGGTCCGGCCTAGGTTCGTTACAGTATGTACATTGAGGACTTATAATTACAGATATTGAAACTTTGCAAATCGTTCGGGTATCAAATAATGAAATTATGTTCAATATGAAATGGCCGATTCCATCCGTTTCCATGCCACGTTCTGTAATAAATGAATTTTCATTTTCTTTTCACCTCTGGAATCAGACAATTTTCAAAAGTATTAACCATTGATATTAAATGTGTTTCATAAGTGGGTGGGAAGGTAAATAATACGTCTTTGGGCGAATGGGGTTTACAATACAGCACCAGAAACACCCAGTCATTTGCGGATAGTGGGGGTAATCTGAGGACGAATTCGTCTGATTTACTTTCAAGTCAATATTTTTGGGGTGTTTGATTTTTAATCATATTCGCCTATATTTTGCAAGTATAGAGCCTCTTCTAAATTAACTCGGCACCATATCCAACTCCGTTATTATTGAAATTTCGAAATTGGTTAAATGGGCAAACTAGTGTAATTTTTCATCGCCATCACGTATCAGGTTTCAAGACAACTTGAGGGCACATATTAATTGTATAGGTATAGGTTACCGAATTGAAACTGTTTTCTCTAAATAATTCTCTTATATTCAACTTTTGCCAAAAAGTCAGTAATTTCATATCTTACCGCGAAAATCTTTCACAGTGTGACCCTAGACAAGGGATGCTAGTCTTTCTTGACCATTCGCAATCTTGACGAGTATTTGTTTCGTTTTACTGATAGCATCGGAGAACATCATAATGTGACGATACAAAAGTACATTTGTTATTACTAACGGAATAGCACCCCAGAGTGACAGTTAAATATCTCTTAAACCTATGTGAATGTATTACGAGAGCTATCTTAAGAAATGACTATTTTTTATACGAGGGGCGCAAGAAAGATCCACGATATTAAATATATTTTTTTTGGTAAAGGTACACTCCATATTTTTCAACATATCTGATTTATCATTCAGTTAGGCTAACCAATAGTTTTTTGTTTTTGAAAATTTGCCGAGGCGTTGCCAAGTTATACCAGTTTTTCATCAAACGCATACATCTTTGAAGAAAAATTTACCACCTTTTAATTCGAATGGAATGGAATAAAAGTATTGGTAGTCGATATCATATTCTTATATACGGAATTTTCATGTTCTTCGATGTAAGTGACACGACTTGAAGGGATTTTGAATATCAGTTTGTTTCAATTTAGTTACACGAGTAATTAGCTACAGGGGAATATACAAATCAACCGTTAAATCCGGAAAATTTGCCAAATGGAATTGTGAGGGTAAAAGTATAACACCGCAAGTGTTACATGCAGAAAACATCATGTAATGAAACATTTTTAAATGTGCCTTGTAGCAAATTGAAGGCAGTTTGAGTATTTGTATTGATATTTTAGGATGATATGACCGTTTGTTAAGTGGTTGAGTACATTTGAATAAGAAGTTTAGAGATATTTTCTTCATTTTCATTTGTTCATAACTTCACTCTTCTGCAACTTTTGAAGATAAACAAATGAGACATAAAACCATACATTTCATAGGGTGCACTATTTGAAAAAATTTAGGTGATAGAGTTATTTTTCTTACCACTGACCACCTTGTATACCTTTGAATAAAGATTAAATTTTGTATGATAGAATATGCCATGAACTGAATGATTTAATAAATTCTTCGGAACATCTGCATTCAATGAAAAAGTTGTATAACTTGGCAACGCCTTGTCGGGTTTTCAAAATAAAAAATAGTCTAACTGAATAAAAATTTCAGATATGTTGAAATGTATAAAAAAAAATGATGCCTGATGTCGTGAGCTCTTGCGCCCATCGTATAAAAAAAAGGGATTTCTAGAGATGGCTCTCGTAATGCCAAATGATATAAATTTTAATATTTAATAAATTCTCTTTCATTCAAGAGATATTTAATTGTCCTTCTGGGATGCTACTCTTGACCGTTCTTGATAACAAAGGGTATTCGTATCATTATGAGGTTCTCAGCATGTCATTGACATGATATCAGTAACTTGAATGTAGCGATATGAATACTCGTTAATAATATTGCGAACGGTCAAGAATAGCACCCCTTGTCTTGGGAGTTTCGGATATTTGACGTTTCGCTTTTCGGCTTCGATTTTGAAGAAGACGGTTTTGTGGTTTAAATTAGATAAGTAACAATTGGGTATATTTGTAGTTGTAGTGACGAGTTCAAATTGGAACGCGTGATAGTGTCACTGCTGCACCGAACTATATTCAGCAGTGACGCTAGTGCCAGATAATACTTTTATTTTAATAAGAACTGTCAAGGCATTTTAAAGAACGTCATCAATTTGCTGTAGGTGACTGACTTTTTCTAACACCCGTACGGTAAAGCTGATGATTATTGACTGACTACCCGAAACGATTTGAAAGATTTGGCATTCAGATTCGCTTCTGTTACTGAATCACTATACAATAAAAATTGATTTATTTGTTCTTTTTAGATCATTGCTGTATGGCTAAGTAACAAGTTGATTTCAGTATTTTGAACTAAAATGTAGGTATGGTAAGTCAGTTCCTAATATATAAATAATTTTTAAACTGACGAATTTTGAAAATCAGAATATCGTTAAAGAGATCGTGGATGAATAAATATCATTATATTTGATTGGTATATGTATAATATAATTTTAAAAAATCAATATGAAACGACGCGGAAGACCTTCACAAATAGATTTAAAACAGCTGTCGGAATATTTCAGAAAAATGTATTCAGGAAACATATACGACCAAATAAAAAATCTTACTGCAGGATCGGATCAAATAAAAATGGCTGCTTTATATCTCTTCCAGAAAAACGATAGAAACACTTGCTATAAAATTGTGCAGACTATCAAAAGAAACTCAGGCGGTTTCCTTGATTATCTTGAACCAAAAATTAATATCATTCAACATATAATCATTCCCAACAATAGCACAGAATCAGTTCTACCGGAGAGGATAGATAACCAGAGAAATGTATCTATCAATAACATACCCGTTTTACCCCACCCCGAAAACAAATTAAAAACATTAACGCAGGAATTAAATGATTCTTTTTGTATTGAAATTCCTCCTGTAGTATTAAAAGATGACAATCATCTTCGCAAACTCGGCAAGAATCTTGAAGTGATCGAAAATTCTGATAAAACTTTTGAGCAAACAAATAACGAAGAGAGTTTTTCAAGTATATACCCTTCTCCTAAATTCGATAAAACAATTATAACATCCACACCTCAGTTGTCTGATGAAAACTGCAATGTCGTCTTTCCAACTGATGTATCGTCAGATCACTGCTTTGATCAAGAATTCACCGACATAAACCCTACCGCCATAAATAGGTCTTCAGGACATTTCAACGAGCAAATGAGCAGATACCACAAACATTTTAGAACTACATGATGATAAACCAGAAAACAAAACCATACTTCCTATCAATTCAATTAATTTGAAATGTAATAATTGATCAAACCATCTTATAGCCACTGTAAATTTTCTGAAGGTTCCTTCAACATTAGTCACCAAGAACTTTCATCAATATCAAAAGGAAATAGATTGACAACTGGGTATACTTATTTATTAGAACAAAATTAGCAAAGTACGTTAATAATGTTTGCGTCATAAATTTTAAAGCAAATCGATATAATATTAAAATGATTTTTCACGTCTATGGTAATTGTCCCATAACTGCAAAAGTTTCAATTTTTATTTATCATGTAAGTCATAATAGAAATCAAAGTTCGTTTGAGTTTTAGCAAGAACTATAATCATTTGAATCGTTTTAGTAGATATGCGAAAGGTATACAGAGAAAATTTTCATGCAAAAACTGAAAATATTAAACCATCTTTATTTCGTGACCGAACTGTTCGTGACTCAGTATCTTCAATAATTGAGAGTGGAAATCTCAGAATATTAAATCAGATGGTAATTAGAAAAATTGATCTGAAAACTCGTAGAACGATCGCCATAAAGATGATCTTATAGATCTAGTTTTGATGCAGAGAAATAATCCTGCATATGTTAAAATTGTAGGCCACCACTTCATGTTTATTTATACAGCATAAAACAATTGCAAAATCATTGAAAATGTAATTGAAACCTTTTCTACATTTAGATGCAACTGGTAGTATCATTAAGAAGCCTCCGTTTACGAGAAACGTGTTTTTACTATGCTGGTGCATTAATATACGAAATCGTATAGTACCTGTTCTAGAAATGATTAATTGTAATCACGATATGGTGTCCATCGGAGTTTTTTAGCAAAATTCAAATCCGTTTTCTTTACAACATTCAAAAAAGTGGCCTATATTTTCAGGAGTTGTAACTGGATTTTAGTTTTCCTTTGATGAATGGAACTCTCCACTTTTTCTAATAAAATGGACATGAAATCTTACTTAACGTGGGCGTTTTCTATTTGTGAGGGAAAACAAATGGATGGAAATGATATTACACCAATACATATTTGTTGGCGCACTTTTCAAAATTATTTGTAATGATAAAAAAAAAACTGGGACCAATGTAGATGTACAACAACATTTGAGGGAAATAATGGCAGCCTGTATCAATTTCAGTCATTTAGAACAAGTAGTAGTATGGTTCAGTAATTTAGTTAAAATCCTTTGTTCAAAAAAACTCGAAATAGCTCAATGGAAGTTGCACTTGAAAACCCTTGTTACAATTATGTTCAGACCAGGACTCGCTAGAGACAGAAAATTGAAAATTTGGGAATCAATTTCCGACGAATTAGATCCCTCCGATCAATCTGAAGTTTTATATTCGAGCAGTCCATTTCATAAAATTTTTTTAAGAGTATATGAATCAACCATCCCCCAAATCAATTGTGAAATAGGCGAAGAGAACAGGTACTATAATATTGAATTTTTAAATATTGTTTTGAAGAAATATTTGCCTTTTCTACCGTTGTGGTCGGAATTTTATATAAAGATAAGAATCCGGTAGATTTAGCAATGCAAATGTGGAAAACGGGTTTTTCAAGTTAAAAATCAATTATTTAATGGTAATTGTTATAACCAAAATGCAGTAGAGTCATTAGAGTTTTGCGCAAAAAAGTTATTTCTATTCACAAAGAGATTATGATAGATATCCCAAGAGAAGCTTGTACCTCTAGAATTAAAGTAAAGAAAAATGCAATCAATACGCAGGTCCCCGAACGATTAGAAGATGAATATACACAGACTGAGACGTGGCAGAGAAAGAATGTCCAAAAGACAGAAATTTCTTAGGGTCAAATTTGAAAAAAACTTTAAATGAGATGAAACGAAAAGAAATTGAAAGAAATGCTAAAATGAATATGCAGTTAAAAGAAATCGATGATGAGTTAACAGATGACGGCGATTTTCAATCAATAATTTCAAAAAAACAAAGATTTAGTAGTATTGCGGAAAATGTAAAGAATTTTAAATGCACTTGGTAAACATAATCCTATTGGGTTGGAAAATTTAGATCAAAAATCAAAATTGTGGCTTCACCAACGGAAACTTCGACTAACATCATCAAATTTTGGAGCAATTATCAAATCTACCTCGGACAAGACTAGGGCATCTATAGTTAAGAATCTTTTGTACAATGAAACTCCACGAACAGAAGCAATATTACATGGAAATAGGTACGAACGGGAAGCTGTTGCAGACTATGAAATTAAAACCAATTCAAAGGTATCATATGTAGGTCTTATAGTTCACAAAAAAATTCCATACTTGGCATGCTCTCCGGATGGTATTGTAACGAACCTAGGCCGGACCTGTCGCCTCACGTGTTGCCATCGACAGCGATGAGATCATCCCCGGAGATATTCGAGAACCATCCGGTCGCTCTGCCGCGAAAAAACAACGGTCAATATTGGAAACAATTGGAATATGCTAGTCGCCAACCGTCCGAATTCGAAACATCGAGAATGCTGTATCGGAGATAAATAGACAGCCCTCAAGAGGGAGTACACAGTCGGAACGAGCCCATACCATCGAGCCTATACAGTGGCGTAGTAATATAAATTAAGTTGTAGATTAAGTGTTAAATAAATTAGTTAAACCAAGTTAAGTTTATTTACGTTACAATTGGTGTCGGAAGTGAAATTTTGAAAATAAACAAGTGATCGTGGAGTGGATAGTCAGAAAAATAAATTGATAGACCTTTTGTACGCCCAAAATAGACAGTGGCCCGGTTTTCGCGAAGTGGACAATTGTGCGTGGGAATATAAACTGATACACTGTTCGCGTGAAACAGAAAATAGACAGTGGCCCGGTTTTCGCGAAGTGGACAATTGTGCGTGGAATATAAACTGATACACTCTTCGCGTGAAACAGACAATAGACTGTGGCCCGTGAAAAGAATCGCAAGTGATTTTAACAAACGTAAATTTTCGTGTAAACAGACTGATACCTCGTCAAAGACAAAATGTGTTCAAGAAAAGGTGCGCTTTGCGTATTTGCAGGTAGCAGAATTGAAACAGGACTTGGAGGAAAGGAACTGGAAACAACGGGTAAAAAGCAAGTACTCCAGGAAAGACTTGCAGAAGGACTTATACAAGAAGGTGAGGACCCTGAAACATTTTTATTCGAAGTTCCCGGAGGTGATTTGAGTCCGATAATAGAATCCTTGAAAGAAGAGCTGCAACAAAATTCTAGAAATCTGGAAGAGAAGCTTCAAGAAAATTCAAGAAGCCTGGAAGATAAGCTTCTAGAAAATTCAAGAAGCCTGGAAGATAAGCTCCTAGAAAACACAGAAGGCTTAAAAAAAGAACTCTGTGGTGTGGCGAATCGTCTGGAAAAAAGAATGGGAACCGTTGAGGCAGAGATGGACAAGATGAAGGAAATAATCAGCGATGAAATCAAAGACGGAATCGAGGCAGAAATGGACAAAATAAAGGAAACGATCAGTAAGCTGGAAAAACAAATTAATAGTGCGTCCTCCACAGATATGGTTAACGAAAATGCAATGCTGGACTTGAGTTTGAACTTGGATAAAGTTCAGGAGGGAATAAAAGATGTCAAGATCAATTCAGAAGTAGGGAAGCTTTCCATGAAGCCGCCTCAGTTCGACGGAAAACTCCATGGGCAAATTACCGCCGGCAGTTTGAAGCAGCGGCCAAAGCAAACGGATGGAATGCAGGGGAAAGAGCTGTAGCACTGACACTTGCATTACGTGGAGAAGCGACAAATATTCTACAAACTCTCACCGCCCAAGAACAGGAGGACTATGATCAGCTGATTAAACATCTAGAATTACGATATGGCCACGCCCATTTGGAACACGTATACCACTCCCAGCTGAAAAATCGCTGTCAGAAATCGGGCGAATCCTTACAAGAATTTGAAACTGACATTGCACGCTTGGTTCGTCTCGCATATCCAGCCATACCGGAAAAATGTAATGGAGCGATTAGCGGTTCAGGCATTCTTGGATGGACTCCGTGACCAAGAAACCAGACAAGCGTTGATATTAGCTCGTCCAACACATCTTGTAGACGCACTGGCACGAGCTTTGGAATTCGAAGCAGCAAAACAATGCTGCAAAACCCAAAGTAAAGTTCAAACGATTGAGGAAGACTCACCGGAGCCTGCTAACTTGGAAGCTGCCATAAGAAAAGTGATGAAGGAAGTGTTGCCTGAGAAAAGACAGATAAGATGCCGGAATTGGGGCAAAATTGGACATGTGCGTAGCAAATGTCCAACATTCATCGACTCCGATGCAGGAAAACTAAAAAAGGTCGACGAGAAGGGCAATCGTCGGCATGGTCCGGCAAGCCTCGGTTAACAACGCATATGTCGCTATCCTTCAACGACAGAACAAAGGTGTCTTCGTAGACGGTCTCATCAATAACGAGCCTTGCACCATGCTGCTAGATACAGGTGCGACTAGGACAATTCTCGGCCTTCCTTTGCCAGAACACCGGAACGGATTGAACCGACAACTTGGAAGCTACGCACAGCAACAGGGGAGCCAGCTACTGTATATGGCGAGCTACCGATTGAAATAATTTTGGGCAGCACTAAAGTGAAACATCAGGCACTTGTAGCGGACATCGAAGACGATGCAATCATCGGAATGGACATCATGAATTCCAGAGGGTTTGAATTGGATTTCAAAGACGGCGTCCTACGTGTCAACGGAGAAGAGACCTACATGGGATACCACATTAAAAAAAATGCGCCTGTCACTCTACCGCAAGGTGGTGAGGAAAAGAGTGAAATTGAAATAAAATAAATTTTTGTCGAAAAAGAAGCCTTGTAGAGCACTTTAACTAGCGTAGGTTTATGCAAAAAAATCCCCATCCACGATAACTTTGAAGGAGTTTTGGATTTTTTTTAATTAATTCAATTCACTGTGGGGCCAAATTTTTGTGCGACAAAATATTTCGAAATATAGGTTTTGTAGAGCACTTTAAGTAGCACAGGTTTATGCAAAAAAATCCCCATCCACGATAACTTTGAAGGAGTTTTGGATTTTTTTTTAATTAATTCAATTCGTTGTGGGGGCCAAATTTTTGTGCGACAAAATATTTCGAAATATAGGTTTTGTAGAGCACTTTAAGTAGCACAGGTTTATGCAAAAAAATCCCCATCCACGATAACTTTGAAGGAGTTTTGGATTTTTTTTTAAATTAATTTAATTCGTTGGGGGCCAAATTTTTGTGCGACAAAATATTTTGAAATATAGGTCTTGTAGAGCACTTTAAGTAGCACAGGTTTATGCGAAAAAATCGCTACCCACGAAAACTTTGAAGGAGTTTTAGATTTTTTTTTTAATTAATTTAATTCGTTTTGGGGGCCAAATTTTTGTGCGACAAAATATTTCGAAATATAGGTCTTGTGAAGCACTTTGAGTAGCACATGTTTATGCAAAAAAATCCCCATCCACGAAAACTTTGAAGGAGTTTTTGGATTTTTTTGAAAATTAATTTAATTCGTTGTGGGGGCCAAATTTTTGTGCGACAAAATATTTTGAAATATAGGTCTTGTAGAGCACTTTGAGTAGCACAGGTTTATGCAAAAAAATCGCTATCCACGAAAACTTTGAAGGAGTTTTAGAATTTTTTTTAAATTAATTTAATTCGTTTTGGGGGCCAAATTTTTGTGCGACAAAATATTTCGAAATATAGGTTTTGTAGAGCACTTTAAGTAGCACAGGTTTATGCAAAAAAATCCCCATCCACGAAAACTTTGAAGGAGTTTTGGATTTTTTTTGAAAATTAATTTAATTCGTTGTGGGGGCCAAATTTTTGTGCGACAAAATATTTTGAAATATAGGTCTTGTAGAGCACTTTAAGTAGCACAGGTTTATGCAAAAAAAATCGCTATCCACGAAAACTTTGAAGGAGTTTTAGAATTTCTTTTAAATTAATTTAATTCGTTGTGGGGGCCAAATTTTTGTGCGACAAAATATTTCGAAATATAGGTCTTGTAAAGCACTTTGAGTAGCACATGTTTATGCAAAAAATCCACGTCCACGAAATTTTGAAGGAGTTTTGGATTTTTGAAATTAATTTAATTCGTTGTGGGGCCAAATTTTTGTGGACAAAATATTTCGAAATATAAGTCTTGTAGAGCATTTCAAGTTGCAAGTTTATGCAAAAAAATCCCCATCCACGAAAACTTTGAAGGTGTTTTGGATTTTTTTTAAATTAATTCAATTGTTGTGGGGCCAAATTTTGTGCGACAAAATATTTGAAAATAGGTCTTGTGAACACTTTGGTAGCATGTTTATGCAAAAACCCCACCGAAAACTTTGAAGGAGTTTTGGATTTTTTTGAAAATTAATTTAATTGTTGTGGGGCCAAATTTTGTGCGACAAAATATTTTGAAATATAGGTCTTGTAGAGCACTTTGAGTAGCACAGGTTTATGCAAAAAAAATCGCTATCCACGAAAACTTTGAAGGAGTTTAGAATTTTTAAATTAATTTAATTCATTGTGGAAATTTTTGTGCGACAAAATATTTTGAAATATAGGTCTTGTAGAGCACTTTAGTAGCACAGGTTTATGCAAAAAAATCGCTATCCACAAAACTTTGAAGGAGTTTTAGAATTTTTTTTAATTAATTTAATTCGTTTTGGGGCCAAATTTTGTGCGACAAAATATTTCGAAATATAGGTTTTGTAGAGCACTTTGGTACAGGTTTATGCAAAAAATCCCCATCCACGAAAACTTTGAAGGAGTTTTGGATTTTTTGAAAATTAATTTAATTCGTTGTGGGGGCCAAATTTTTGTGCGACAAAATATTTCGAAATATAGGTTTTGTAGAGCACTTTAAGTGGCACAGGTTTATGCAAAAAAATCCCCATCCACGAAAACTTTGAAGGAGTTTTGGAATGTTTTTGAAAATTAATTTAATTCGTTGTAAGGGCCAAATTTTTGTGCGACAAAAGTTTTTGATATATAGATCTTGTAAAGCACTTTAAGTAGCACAGGTTTATGCAAAAAATCCCCATCCACGAAAACTTTCCCATCAAATAGTAAATTAATGGCTCTGGCCATGAAATTCCTACACATTTTAGGGACCGCTGGCGGCCGAGAACACTTCGTATTGCCGCGACAGATTCATTGCTGAAACTCGTGGCTGCTTTCACACTGATTCTTATATAAAGGTATAACTTTAGAACATTTGAGAATGTTAGGGAATACGCCCTGTCTGAAACATTCATTTATAAGATGAACTAATGGATTTACGATACTCTCTATTATGACCTTTAACAGACTGTTGCTCATACCAAACATATCCTGTGCATGTGATAGTTTTAAATTATTCACCACGTCTATTACTTCTTCTGCTGTGACAGATTCAAAAATATTCAGATGGACCTCGTTTACCATGTTTAAGGGTTCAAGCAGATGATTTGGTGTATTTGAATATGGAATGGTGTTGATAATACTTCCTGCAATATTAGCAAAGTACTCATTGAAGTCTTCTGCTGAGGGACATTCTGAAACTCTAGTTGATTGCTTGTTTACTGTTTTATTCTGATTTATAATCTGCCATGCTGCCTTTACTTTATTACTTGAATTCTCAATAAACTGTGTGTTTGCTGAAATTTTTGCTTTCTTGATTTCTAATTTATAGTTTTTTCTAGTACTTTTAACCTGGTCCTTTAGTTCCTGACAGTTTGTCGATTTAGCAAGAACTTTCAGAGAATGAAGTTGTTCTCTCATATTGCGCAGATCATCATTGAACCATTTTATTTTGCTGCTTCCATTTCTGTTTATTGGGACTTTTTTTATTGGAAAAGATGCCTCATAATACTGATTTATTCGGTGTATAAATGTTTCAAAGCTACTTTCAACATTATCTGGATCAAAGTTAAACTATTTTGCTATCTTTCCCTCTTTTTGTGATTGGCCTAATTGTTTTCGTTTTTGTATCTTTAACTTTTACATTTATTGTTGTTTTGTTGAAAAGAGTTGACCGTAATGATCGGAAATGTTTAATTTTATTACCTTCGAGATGAAAAGCTCATCCTCGCACGATGTCAATATATTATCAATGCTTGATTCTAATGTAGGAGATACTCTAGTTGGTTCATGTATTGTTATTTTATAACCATGGCTAATAAGGATGTTTTCGAAATTTAATGTGTTATTATTTTTTATCAAAATATTAATATTAAAGTCCCCACAAATTAGTCCAACTTTACCTGTTCTGTCTATGAAATCCATAACTTCTATTAATACTTCAAAAAATGTTTCAATGTCTCCGTTAGGTCTTCTATATACACATAAAATGATCATGTCTAGATTGATAAGTTCAACTGCTGCAATTTCACAATGACATTGAATGGACATTTCGTTCAATTTATCTACAGGTTTCGAAAGTATCGTTTGTTTTACATATATTATAGAGCCTCCTCCTCTAACCTTTTCTCTGCAAAAAGCTGAGCCTACGTAAAAATCTCCAAACTGATACAAATTTATTTCAGATTCACACAACCTCCTAAAAACCTTATTCAGACCATTAAAAAAAAAGTATCTGAATAATTATTCATTTCATTCCACTTTGTGTGTTCATGGTCTATATAAATTTTCCCTTCTGGGTATCAAGATTTTTTGGGAGTGTTGCAGAAATTCTGTTTTCCTGCCTCATCTGGGGAAAGTAGTATACAATTTCGCAGATTTTCAGCTTCTGCAACCGTGCAACTAGAAATTTCACTGTTGTACGTTGTACTAACTTAGTAAACTGTTTTTATCTATTTAACTTGTCTTCCCACGTTTTAAAACGTCTTTTTTGGGTTTCCATCAGGTATTCCTTTGGGGCATTTTGTTTTCACTTGTTTCCCTTTTGTATTACACTTGGCACTTCCCCCGCTGGATTCCTCCATCGGGGGATGATTCAACGTATTGTTTTGCTCAATTAGTCGTGGTTTTTGTGTATTTTCACTGTTTTAAGAGGAAATAATTGTTACCTTCACAGATTTTTTTATTTTTCTAACCTCACTTGCGCAATGCCTGTAAGGTCGAGAATCGCCATAGTGTTCATTATCGCGGAGCACACTCTAGATCGCAAAACAACGTCCGCTCGTAACCGGTATGGAGAGATTGTGTGATAATAAACAAATGTTTTGTGGTCCATAAAAAACAAACAGACAAAAAACGAGTTAATATTGTATTGTCATCCAGTTCTGAGACATTTCCGAAGTTTAAAGTCGCTAGCTCATCGGGAAGTTAGTTTAAAATCGATTGCAAGATTTGTACCGGACAGACATATAAGCGAACTAATAAAAACGTGGTAAAAATAATATTAGTTTGTGTAATAAGTTCGCAAAGTGAGGCTTCAGCGGACGAATCGGAATATGAAGATGGTGTCCTCTAAACATGGTTTTAGCGTACGTATTGCATAATTTTTTTTTGCTTTCCAAATAAACAAAACATAAATGCTACACATATTTCCACGCCGTTCATACATTTTCAATCACCATCTATACGCTAGTGTAAGGAAGTTGTGCAAAAATCTAGCAAGCGATTGTTTATCAATGACACATTTGTCAAATATTAGGGTTCATTTTTCATAAATAAGCATATTCCAAAAGAATATTTCGAAGAAAACGTGTGCTGTCACTACTCTCCTGAAACGTTTTTAAGATGTTAATTATAAGTTTTGCGAATTAACAAAAATAGTCCGATAAAGTGTTGCCATGACGACTTCACCGGCCTAGTCCGGTAAAGTGGTATTTTTCGGACTATTTTCATTATCCAAAGTAGGCATTTGTGTACAAAAAAAATAATTGCATCCCAAATATTTTAAATATATTCGAGGACTGAAAAGGATATTGTAATATTTAAACTGTAATAAAATACTGAGAATGATATTTTGGTAATGAAAACAATGTTAGATAATACTGACAAATATTAAATGGGAATAAGTACTGACAAATATTCAAATATTTTAAATATATTGTAGATAGGTAGGTATTTTGATATTGAAAATAATATTTAAAGTATGGAGAGGATATTTTTGGATTAAAAGTAATATTTAAAGTATGAAGTGGTATTTGTTGATATTGAATTACTGAAACTGATATTGAAATAATTTAAATATATTTTGGTACTGAAATATTTAATTTTCTGTATACCTATTTAAAGAGTTGTTTCCCCCTCGATACATATATAATTACATGTCCTGACTAACTGACTCACTGATTGACTGATCAACGCCCAGACCAAACCGCTGGACCTAAGAGCTAAAATTTTGACAGCATATTTTTTTGATATAAATGGTGGGTGAGGTGAAAGTACAGTTGAAATTTTTGGACTATTCTTCTCAAATAAAGATAAATGTGTTTCAGGGTTTTTGAAAATTTAACCCTAAAGGGGTAAAATGAGGGTTGAAAGACTATATAGTTAGTTTCAAAGTTAGGATCATAAAAATTTATATTTGGGATCTTTGTTACAAATAAAAAATACCTGTTTCGGTGTTTTTGGAAATTCAACCTTTAAAGGGGTAAAATGGGGGTTACTTGGGTTCATTTTATATTTTGCTTTTCAGTTTATTTTTTCGTCGGTTTGATTTTTTGTTAATAAGTTTTTATCCTTATATCAGATAGGCTACAACGTTAGACTATCACTGTCAAATCAACTATTTTTATTTCAATCTTTCATTTTAGTTACTCGCACGGTATATTATCTAGGTTTCAAATTACCAAAAAACATGACAAAACAAGTAATATCAGAAGAATACGTTTCCCAAAAATGGTTGCAAGACATGCACCTAAACTGAAATTATGATTGTTTACATCACTGTTTTTGTTCTGCGTGATTTTTTATAAGGGATTCTCCTCATCATGAATTCACTCGTAGGTACTATAAAGGTGAGAAGTTCAACAAAATCTTGAATCAAATTCGAGAGACGACGATGTCATAAATGGGAAAAAAGCTTGACGTCAATAAAACACTTGCCGATACAAACAAAACAATTTCGTGAATAACCCAACTAGGATTCTTGAAACTATTACGGAAAACGTATCAGCTTCTTTAAAAGTTTTCTATTAAAATGCCATTCGTGATATAACTCGAAACCAGTAAAAGGTCAACCCTTTAGGTCAATTCAATAACCCCGAAGCCTTCAAAGAATACCAATACCGTTACCAAGGATCCATCAACAAACAACACAAAAAAGTAAGTAGAACTTTTCTACTGTACCTGTACCTACCTTCCAAGATTTTCCAGTAAGGCACTACCTGTTAATCCTGAGTAATATTCCTTTCGGGTACAAACAATAACAAATACAACTTACACAACGGAAAATAAACGAATTACTCTGACGTCAACTCATGGAAATACTACGACAGGTAAGTCTACCTGTACGAGACACGGCGGTGGAATCCACGAAACTGAGTTGTTCCAAAAGTTATTCAGAGATCGTTTGTTTTCAAACCCGCCCGCGATTGTTGCGGGCAGATGCGGCGTTGTCAAGTTTGCGATTTGGTATAATATACTCAGGTAAGTGGATTTAATGGAAACGAGGGATTCATAGATTTCAACCAAGGAAAAAGTTGACGGCAGACTAAGTTAGTTTTTCAAAATTCAAGAGTTTAATGATAATATGTTTGGACGACAGATTCATAATTGAATGATGAAATAGAAATTTGAACTATCAAAAGTCTAAAATGAATACACTCGGATATTAGGTATCTTTTTTATTTTTTTCAATATTTTTCCGCAAAGTCTACAAACAATTACAATGCTGGTTTTTAATTTAATAGGATGCTATGTAAGTAATTGGCCAAAAAATATTGAAGAAAATTACCGATTCGACAAAAAATAAAACATACAATTAACTTTTGGCGATAGAAATAAGTAAAAAATCAACAATCAATTGAGATAATAACTCATTACACAAATAATTTTTTTAATAAATTATATGATGTCTCTCATCTACTCCTCCTTCAATTTGAATGCATTTCCCAATTCATATTACGATTATGATTGGCAACTCTTCTCAGATCTGTGACAGGCTCGTCTTATTTTGCCACAAAGTTCTTCTGGGTCTTGTTTTGTTAACTTTATTCTTCACTGTTATGTACACACACTGTACACATTGTGGAATTATGTACACCTGCCAAATTTCAAATCAATCGGACGATTAGAAGTGCGTCAAATTTAACTTGCAAGATTTCATTACAGATATAAGCCAGTCAAAATAGACACATTAATTACAAACATTTCTTTAGCACCGCCGTATGTTGAGGCATCCAGTAAAGACTAAATATAAAAATTTGCACATCATCCGGTAACCGAAAATTACTCAAATTCGCATAAAACTTTAATTAGCGATATCTCCTTGGACAAAATTGCAAACATTGTGCAAATTGCAGGTATATCCCCTAAGTTCTTTTCTGCATCCCTTGTAAAATTTGCACACGCAATTTTCAACCGGAAATACGAATAATCCTTGATTACTTTGTAATTAGGCTAATTCTGGTTACAAAATTGCAAACATTGTGCAAATTTGTGGTAAAATCATGGTTCCATCACCACTAAAATGCTTTAAATTTGCAAACTTTTCATGTGTCACGGAACATCCAAAAATTATGGATAAAACTAAAAACAGTGGCATAATTTCAAGTCACCAATGGAGTTTGCACCTTTTTCAGTATCCCGGAAGATGGCGGAAATGAACATTATTGTTAAAAGCAATTTTCGCAAATGCCACAAAATTACAAACTTTGTGCATTTTTTTCTTAAAGTTCTGCAATGGCAAACTAGTCTACGTATGAATTTGCAACCCTATAAAATGTCGGTAAAGCTAGGCAATAGAATATTCCTCTAGGAAAAACTATGCATACATAATATTTTATCACTATATTTCAACTTCAAGCACATACGAAGCAAATTTGTGAGTTTGTGATCTCGCCTATTATCTGTTTTTCAGAGAATTATGGAATAAATCTCGTAAAATGTAAAAGAATTCGAAGTACAGTATTCTCTAATGTAAACTCTATTGTTTTATCGAAAAAAAGGTCAAGATTTGCAAAAAATGTTATAAAGACTTGATTTAAGTGTTTCAGACTATAGGTAAGACTTGACTTCATGGGTATAAACTTAACAAGAGATGTTGTACGAAACATGCAAACAGAGTGTCACTCAAAAAAATCGACTAAGTTGACAATATTTCATTGCACTGCTTTCCCGACGGTGTATAGGGTTGCAAATTTATAGGTAGACTTGATTGCCATTCCAGAATTTGGAGACAAAATTGGCACAAAGTTTGAAATTTTGTGTAATCCGCGAAAATGGTCTTAATTGATAATATTCTATTGCACTGTTTTCTCGACGTTTTATAGGGTTGCAAATTTATAGATAGACTTGTTTGCCATTTCAGAACTTTAGGAAAAAATTGCACAAAGTTAGGAATTTTGTGTCATCCGCGAAAATTGACTTAATTGATAATATTCTATTGTCCGGTTTTCCCGACATTTTATAGGGTTGCAAATTTATACGTAGACTTGTTTGCCATAGCAGAACTTTAAGAAAAAATGCACAAAGTTTGGAATTTTGTGGCATTTGCGAAAATTTCTTCTAACAATAATGTTCATTTCCGCCATATCTTCCGCGATACTGAAAAAGGTGCAAACTCAATTGGCGACTTAAAATTATGCCACCAAAATTTGCAAAGCACGAAAACATTGTTTGCAATTTCCTAATCCCTAAAACTTTGCTCCTGACACTGTTTTTAGCGTTATCCATAACTTTTGGATGTTCCGTACACATGAAAAGTTTTGCAAATTTAGAGCATTTTAGGGGTGACGGAACCATGATTTTACCACAAATTTGCACAATGTTTGCAATTTTGTAACCATATTAGCGCTAATTACAACGTAATCAAGGATTATTCGTATTTCCGGTTGAAAATTGCGTGTGCAAATTTTACAAGTGATGTAGAAAATAAGTTAGGGAATAAACCTGCAATTTGCACAATGTTTGCAATGTCCAAGGAGATATTGCTAATTAACGTTTTATGCGAATTTGAATAATTTCCGGTCACCGTATGAGTGTGCAAATTTTTATATTTAGTCTTTACTGGATGCCTCAACATACGGCAGTGCTAAAGAAATGTTTGTAATTATTGTGAATTGGCGGTCTATTTTGACTGGCGTAATAGGCAGACACACAGAGACAGACAGATACCGGGCCAGGTGCAACTAAATAAAAGCTTATATTACAGTGATTTTTAATTTGTGTGTACACCTTAGAGAAAAACTTTCCCTTTTCATTCGGTTAAAATTTACTTAAAATCGTGCCATGGATCATTGAGAATTCCAACAAATTGTGTCATATCTTTTATCCAATTTTGACATATTTGAATGAAATTATCAGCTCCATAATAACAGTAGGTATATAATAAATAAAGTTTTATTCCCTGGTCAATTTGTTTTTTTAATTTACTAGTGAGTGAACATTTTTTTATTCACTAGTTAGCCTCGTGTATGTAACTGTCATCTGTCGTCTGTGGGAGTCACTGTTTTTCTATCGATATTCGCGCTCTTTTCGTGAATATGTTGTCAGTATAATAATGCAATTCGTAAAAAACGTTTTCCGACAGTCGATCAGAAATATTAAAAAAATTTATTACATTTTTGCAAGAAAAAGTCAATATTTCCTTGCACTTAGTCGTTGCCAGGCATTAACTGTAAGTAAATTTTATTTCCTCACAGTTATTTGTAAACTAAAAAAATGAGTTTTTTCGAAAACAATTTTATTTTTAAGAATCTCAACACATTATAAAATACATAATACGTTTTAGAGTATGGAATGCTAACTAAAACCTTAGATTGTAGGTCTTCTACATCTTGTGAGGTCATTTTAACGGTAGATATACAGAAAAATGCGGCGGTCTCATACCGTTTCCGAGTTGGATCACTTTTCATTTTTTTTCCCCATTTTTAAGCACCGTTTTCTCGCACAAAAATAACTCAAAATGCCTCTCTCTTTTTACCAGCATAAACAATACACCCTAAAGCACTTATTTTCGGCACAACTTTGCACAGAATATTGTATATTTTTACACAGTTCCAAATAAACAAACTTCACACATCACACATATGAAATTTAGTAACTTTCCCTTTTTTTTCAAGTTGGTAATAAATGAATCACCGCCAACTTTTCGAATTCAAATATGAGTAATAGTTTGCAATTGTTTTTGTGCACCATGATTCACCATGATTCATTTTTAATTTTTTTTCGGATTCGTGTTCAGGAGGCTAAAACTCGTAAGAAAAGTTTTTTACCTATATTCAGGGAGCATGTGTACGCTAACTTTATATTTACCGCAACCTACAACAATCATTAAATATTCTTTATGTGAAGCTTCCTGGATAAATTTGTTGGTTTGTTCTTCAGTAAAAATCTTGGATTTTTTTGCCAATAACCTTTTGCCTGCCGTTTCAATAACGAACGAAGTTTTGGATATATCCACATCATGTCTAATCGCAAGGGTTGCCTTCAACATTGAATAGTTCGCACATAAAATTGAATATCCAAGCCTATGCCATTACCTTTCCTGAGAAAGAACTTGCGTTTTTATCGATATTCCATGAAACGATTGTACGCATAGTTCAATCAATCAATCAATCAAAAATATGCTTTATTGTCGAAGACATAAATCTTATTGACAAAGCTTGTACTACTAATACTATTTTTTTTTTGATATTTTACAATTGTTTGTTTTCTAATAAAAGAAAATAACATACATTTAAATATTCAACATAGGACATAAAATTAACAATAAGCATTAAGTACCCACAATATAGTTAAGAAGAATTAATAAATATTTATAGAAACACACAAACAATCAAAAATACTATCTGTGTTACCACAAAGATAACACAGGGTAATTATAAAGTAAAAAATAAATATAATTGAATATCACATTGTCAAGATTAAATTGTTATATTTGTTTCTGGATTTTGTTGGCAACAAATCCAATGAAGCAGTATTTACTGCCTCCTCGAGTTCCGGGGTGGGGGGTCTAGAAACCGAAAAGTCATCATCACTCATCATATTACACTTCACTTTTGCTTTTTAGAACGTTCGAAAACGCGAAAACACTATGGGAATACGTCAAAAAATTAACTTTTTTTTATTGGTGCCCCTTTTTACCCATTTAAAGCACGCCTCAGCGTGTTTAAATCGAACTTTAAAAAACGCGCGTTTTTTAAAGGTAACCATGACAACATCAACAAATCGAGAAACGTGAAGTCTAAATGACAAATTTTTGATAATTGATCTGACAGGAGCACCTTGTCAAATAAAATATTACTCACAATTCGTTCATTTATATGTGCTCCTCCATCCATTTGATGAACTTTTCATATTCTTTTTTATATATATCACTGGATTTTCGCGGTATTAACCGCGATTCTGCCCCACTATTCAAAAAATCGATATTAGAATCATTCATTTTTGAGCTCTGGTGACAACAAATATTGATCTTTGGTAACAAATTGCAAATGAATGTTTTTCTCATTTCCATGACAACGAAAGGTATACTGATGTCAGATCACGAATTCAACCTTCTTGCATTATTAGTTCTTATTTCTATTTTTTGTAGTAATAATACCAGTATATATGATTTCAAAGTGCACCAATAAAAAAAAATAACGTAAAGTATTCGTGGATAACTGGTCTTAAAAACACTTGCTCTATTTCGAGCACTCCGGCTGCGCCGTCGTGCTCGAAAAATCGCGCGTGTTTTAAAGCCCTTTTTATCCACTTATACTTTAATATACTATTTCATGCGTCAAGTTTGACAATAGGCTTCTTCATTTAGATGACAAATGACTTACTTTGTTTACCTGTCAGACCCAACGGCATTGACAGCGATTTTTTTTTTTTAAGAAAATAAAATATTTCCGAGTTTTCCTATGGATAGTTGACTAGAATTTACATGGAGAAGAAAACTCACCATTAGAAAATATTCGTGTACATTATTTTATCTACGAATGAAATGTTTTTGGCGGTATAAAAAGGTACTTAACCTTACTTATTCAGTTACGAACGCCAAATGTATGCAGGTGCATTGGTCATGAAGTTGACTGTTGACATAATGTGAAAATACCGCTAATTTTGAACTAAGCCAATCTCAAATTGTTATTTCAAAACTAACTAATGGCTATTCACTTTCCCAATAGCCAATCAGACTTTGGGTCTCAAAACGAGCGCATGCGCCTTGAAAAATCATCTAAATGAAAAGGCCTATTAAATATTACTTTGTTTCCATAGTTACAAAACAAATATTCCATGGCATCCTTTATTTGTGAATAAAATTAATAATGTTTATTTCAAAATTTCAACAAGTTGAATAATTTTCGATTTTCGGAAAAAAGTATGTGTACCTCGTAGAAAAAGCCATATTCCCGGGGAATGTTCAGCTTTTCCTACTTAATATACAATAACAAATAATAAACTAGAAAAAATAATAAATTCTCTATCAATGATTATTTTTTATAATATTTAAAATTTTGTCAAATAGAGTGAAAATAATCGAGGAATAACTAAAATCATGGTTTGAATTGACTGTAAAGTCGGTCTGAATTACTTTGTAGCTGGTATCTCGCTAATATATTTTTTTATGTTTCTTAGGCCAACTTCTAGAAATTATAAACAGTAAACGTTCAAATACAAATAACTGGAACACATGGCAACGCCGCGGAATACAAATTCTCACCTGTGAGTTTGCGCTGGCTCTTCGTCTGCACTATTGCAAATACGTACTTTGGATAGAATTGATTGTTTTGTTACGTTTTTATCGATCCAATCATTACCTACGTAAAACATACACGTAAATATATAAATAATATTTTCCACAAACAGGTAAAAACTGATAAAACAACGATAATATTTTTGTATGTACCTATTATGTGGTGGTAGATCAAAAAGTTAAAGCTAACGAATATTTTGCACGTCATTCATTTTCATTGCCTTTTATATTAAAATACTTTTTCTTTTAGTTGTGAAATAATCCAATAAATAGAAAAAAAATTACCAAAATCTAACAAAAACTACAAAACAGCTGATTTTTCTGGTTTCAGGTAGTGAAATGTATGAAGTATCAGGAAATTAAAAAAAAATTTGGTTGGAAAAAATTGGGGAAAATTTCAGTAACTCTTCATTATCTCGAAACATGCGATTTTCATTTTTCGTGCAGTGGAAAGAGAAGAGATAGGGAAAAGTTGGGAAAAGAGACGGATATCGGACAATTCAAATTACAAAAGTAGAAAATTATTCATTACTTATCATAGAGCAAAGGTTTCTTAAGACGCTCCCTCTGGTTGCAGTTTCAGAACAATACTCGTTTTCATGATTTTTACACACCTAAAGAGAAAGACGGGCGATCATTGACCAATAAAAATAGGTCTTACACCCTCTAACGGTAAAAATAGAACCAAACTTGTGTATATTTTTTAATGTTGGCCAAGAAAAACTGTGTCAAATTACGAAGGCGTAGAAGTGCCACACTTTTTTTATTTTACAATTCCGACTTGTAAGTCGAAATTCCGACTTGTATCTCGGAAATATCTCCCTGATTCGACGTTTTTGTAATTGTCCAAGTTTTTGTACATTTAGGTAATAATTTGTGTATTGTTGTTGTTGTTGTTAAACTGTTTTAGCAGCTTTTGGTACTTTTAATATTTTTGTACATTTCAATAATTTGTTGAACTGTTGTGAGCCGAACGTTTAAGTGCTTCAAGAAGCGAAATGGTACGTGCTCTAGGTGATAAAGTAGCAGCGATCCTAATTCTTGGTGAAACTGGAAACTGGAGCTTCTTCGTAAGTTTGAAACAACGGGTAGTATTAATGATGCGAAACGATCTGGCAGACCACAAAATTCTGATGAGAAAAAATTTTATATACTGGCAGAAGTAATAGTTAATCCTACTTCTTCAACAACTCACGTTGCATCTACCTGTGAAGTCAGTCGAAGTACAGTACACAGGATGTTGAAAAAAAACAAATTTCATCCATACAAATTAAAAATGGTTCATCAACTCTCCGACGACGACCCAGACCGAAGACTAGAATTTTGTGAAAATATGGAAACTAAAATTAACCAACAGCCAGACTATGTCAAAACAATTTGTTTTAGTGACGAAAGTACTTTCTATCTAAATGGAAATGTACACAGAATGTGAGGTATTGGAGTGACGCAAATCCTCACCTGTTTCGTGAAACACATACCCAATTTCCCCAGAAGGTGAATGTTTGGGCAGGTATCCTGGGAAACCACATCGTTGGGCCTCTTTTTTTAAATACCAATTTAACTGGTGAGGTTTATCTGGAGCTGTTGCAAAACGCAATAGAACCGTTAATCCTTGAAATTTTGGAAGATAATCCAGATGAATTCGGCAATTTGGAAATAACATTCCAACAGGATGGTGCTCCTCCACACCATTACGGTGCAGTAAGACGGTATTTGGTTGAGGAGTATCGTGGTAGATGGATTGGACGACGAGGTTCAACGGAATGGCCAGCTCGATCACCGGACCTCACACCTTTGGATTTGTTTCTGTTGGGGTACCTTAAATCGAAGGTTTACGCCACTGAACCTGACAATATTGACGTTTTAAAACAACGTATTGTTGCAGAATGTGAGGCTGTTTCCACAGACACATTTGCAAAAGTACGAGAAGAGTTTAAAAATAGGATATTTCACTGTCAGGAAGTAAATGAAGGTCACTTCGAGCAATTTCTTCAAGTAGATACTGATTCTTAAATCTGTAATTAATATCATACTGAATGGAATTTAAATTTTAATGTTTACTAATGAGCCATTAAAACTGCCATAAACATAAACAAAATCAGTATCATTGAATAGGTTTTTTCGATACCTTTTAAAAGAGGTGTCGCTTGCCATAGGGTTCCATTTAAAATTATTGGTAACAATGGCCTTGTGACCAGTTTCCAAATTTCACTTGTTTATGTATAATCGTTCACTGCACTGTATATGAATATATATAATATATATTATTTATATATATATATATATATATATATATATATATATATATATATTATGTAAGTATATATTATATATACAGTGTCCGTCATAAAGTTGGCTACATATGGGAAATAAATTTATTTGTTGAAAATATAAACAGGATGTTCATAAAATCAGATGTGGAATCATCTGCGACTGAAAGATAAACTTTAGTCACTATCTTCCATCGTCAAGATAACCTCTTGTGGGGTATTCATGTTGAAAAGGGAAACATTCTCAATTGAATATTGATAGAAAGATTTTTCTGTGAATTGAAAAATCCACGATTTTGTGAATGTCTAACAGAAAACAACTACTTCCCCGGCTAAAGCCACGCTGGACATTGAACTACATCTGATAGATATTCTGAAAAGGCCCTAAATCAAAAGAAAAAATCTGAAATTGAAAATTTGCATTTTCATTCAGATAGTTATTTGATTTTCTATTCCAGTCTTAATTAAGAACTCATAAAGATGAATGAGGCAAAGAAGAATGTTTTCCAAAAGAGAGTACTCACCAGAAATCATTCGTAATATTGACGCAATTCACAAAAAAATCTTTCTATCAATATTCAATTGAGAATGTTTCCCTTTTCAACAGGAAATAAATTTGTTATTGAAATTTATGAAAAACTCTAATGGCGTTCGTTTTTGCATGACTGGCCAACTGAAAAATCCGTTGCGACTTATATGACGTGACCTCAGATTTGGCGAGAATTTTAAAAAAAGTTGTCTGTAGTGCCGAAAAATGGGACAAATTGACAAAATATCGAAAAAATGTATTGAGAAAATGTGTTTGGAATCCAACGAGGACCCCATGTACCAATTTTGACCAGATGAAAAGAAAACAAAATACATTTTATTCCTCTACCCTTACTAAGAAACATTATACATTCTTGTTTTATCTGGAAACAGCTTTAATAACCCAAATCACATAAGTTTGGGTCAAAACTAATCAAATATTTGTGGAATAGACATTTTGCGGGAGATTAATTATGAAAACACGGTTTAGTCTTGTCACTAGGTGTAGTCATGCCCTGTATATTGATGTACATGAGCTTATTCAATATTCTCAACCCGTAAATAAAATTTAAACCAACTAATATTTGCAATCAAAACTCAATACAACATTATTTATCCTTGCTAAATTTAATTTTGGTTAGTAAATTTGAACTTCAATGACTTAGCTATATTTTTGAATTTCATAAGGCGGCTTTGAAAAAATTATTTTGTTGTAACAAGAACAAATGTCACAATAACTTGTTGACCATTTTGTTGGAGTTGTCGTTCTTTATCAGTTTTTATGTTTTACAATATACCAATAGAAATGGCTCCAAAACTGAGTATACAAGAAAAAATAGAAATAGTATTGATATATGGCGAAAATTATCATAGCACAAGAGAAGTAGCTGAAATTTTCAATGGAAGGCATCCAGACCGAAATTTGCATTTTTCTACGGTGGCAAAGATATTTCAAAAATTTAAGTCGGTTGAAAACAAATATAAAATTGTTCAAGTTAAGCCTGTTGTAAATAATGTAAACAATGTTTTACAGACAGTCACTGAGACACCAAGAGTTTCGACGAAAATTATGGCAGAAAAGGCAGAAATATATCAAACCTCTGTTGGACGAATTTTAAAGCAAAATCACTTTCACCCATACAAACCAAAATTTGTGCAAGTACGCGAGACAAGGATTATGACGCTCGATTTTAATTTTGTGCATGGTTCCAGGGAATGTTAGAAGACAATCCTGATTTCTCAAAAAATGTGCTATTTTCTGACGAAGCAACTTTTACCTCAAATGGTGTCGTCAGTTCTCAAAATTGTAGATGGTGGGCAGATCATAATCCTAATTTTATTATTGAAGTCACGGACCAATATGGTTTCAAAGTGAATGTATGGTGTGGAATTTTAAATCAGCGAATTGTAGGTCCCTTCTTTTTTAGACAAAATTTATATGGCGAAAGGTATTTGAACTTTTTACGGACTGTGATATCTACATTTATCGACAGCCTACCATTACAAGAGCGGATTCCTTTATTCTTTCAACAAGATGGGGCTTCTATTTATCATACGAATGAGGTGCGGGAGTGGTTGAACAATGAGTTTGGTGAGCAATGGATAGGTCGATATTCAAGTAATCCTTGGCCTGCTAGGTCTCCAGACCTAACTCCGTGTGATTTCTTTTCATGTATGGAGCGCGAAGGTGGTTACCTAGAATATTGAAAATTTGTACATTGTTTGTTTATTGAGTTTTTTTTATTTTTCCACATCCACCTAAACAAAATACTAAAATTAATTAGGATAAATAATGTATTATTAAGTTTTAATTGATTTGTTGAAAATATAAACAGGATGTTCATAAAATCAGATGTAGAATCATCTGCGACTGAAAGATAAACTTTAGTCACTATCTTTCATCGTCAAGATAACCTCTTGTGGGGTATTCATGTTGAAAAGGGAAACATTCTCAATTGAATATCGATAGAAATATTTTTCTGTGAATTGAAAAATCCACGATTAAAATGAAGCTATTTTTTGTGAATGTCTAACAGAAAACAACTACTTCCCCGGCTAAAGCCACGCTGGACATTGAACTACATCTGATAGATATTCTGAAAAGGCCCTAACTCAAAAGAAAAAATCTGAAATTGAAAATTTGCATTTTTATTCAGATAGTTATTTGATCATCTATTCCAGTCTTGATTAAGAACTCATAAAGATGAATGAGGCAAAGAAGAATGTTTTCCAAAAGAGAGTACTCACCAGAAATCATTCGTAACATTGACGCAGGAGAGACATCGCATTCACTAGGTCTTCAATACATTTTTGTCGACGAAAATCTATTTCACGCTTCCACGATCATCAGGAAGACCGGAAGAAATGGGAAACACATTTTCAAGAAGCAATCTCTCTTTGCAAAGATGGAAAAAGTTAGAATCATTTCTTTTGGAGAGACACTTTGAAATTTTTCGATATCTTGTAAGTTTTAATCAAAAATAGTAGTTAGTTTAAATTTCATTTAGGGGTTGAGAATATTGACTAAATCGTGTTTTCATAATTAATATCCAGCAAAATGTCTATTCCACAAATATTTGATTAGTTTGGACCCACACTCATGTGATTTAGGTTATTAAAGCTGTTTCCAGATAAAACAAGAATGTATAATGTTTCTTAGTAAGGGTAGAGGAATAAAATGGTATTTTTGTTTTATTAAACTGGTTCAAAATTGATACATGTGGTACTCGTTGGATTCCAAACACATTTTTTCAATAAAATTTTTCGATATCTTGTCAGTTTGACCCATTTTTCGGTACCACAGATTACTTTTTTTCAAATTCCCGCCAAATCTGGGGTCACGTAATAAAAGTCGCAACGAATTTTTCAGTTATCAGCCATCAGAGTTTTTCAGAAATTTCAATAACTAATTTTTTTTCCATATGTAGCCAACTTTATGACGGACACTGTATAATATGTTATGTTGTGATAGTCTCATTTGTTCAATGTTTTTTCATTGTTCTGACTTCTAGGTGTATTCCGAGATACAAGTCGGAATTCCGACTTACAAGTCGGAACTCGTTTTTTTACCAGTTTTTGTCCCCGGAATTGCGTTTACTAACACGTTTCCTTTGTCTTGAATATCATTTATAGATATCTGCCCTAGTTCATTTCGCCTACAAGCACCAGTCAATCCAATTATCAAACACACCTAGAAATACCACAAAATAGTTATAAAAAGAATGAACTTTGAAAATATTACGATTTATTACTTTCCACATTAAATAGTTTATAAGGCGGCTTTGAAAAAATTGTTGTAACAATAACAAATGTCACAATAACTTGATGACAATTTTGTTGGAGTTGTCGTTTTTTATCAGTTTTTGTGTTTTTCAATATACCAATAGAAATGACTCCAAAACTGAGTATACAAGAAAAAATAGAAATAGTATTGCTATATGGCGAAAATTATCATAGCACAAGAGAAGTAGCTGAAATTTTCAATAGAACGCAACCAGACCAAAATTTGCATTTTACTACGGTTCCAATTTCCAATTTTTTTGTCAGTTATTGTAAATACTCGTTTTTTTACCAGTTTTTGTCTCCGGAATTGCGTTTACTAACACTATTCCTTTGTCTTGAATATCATTTATAGACATTTCTACAACCACAAATAACTATCTATCTTTACTTATGTCTTTTGGTTTTGAATCAATCATTAATGTATTTACCAGAGTAACACAAGAATCAAGAAGTTGCTTAGATCACATATTTGTGAGAAAAAATATTAACTGCAAAAAACTTGAATTTCACCCAGCAGTGATAAATCATAATATAACTGATCACTACCCTATACATTTACTCATTTCTGAGGATGTAGCCAATACTAGTAGTTTCTCAAACATTTCATATAAATGCATAACATCTTTCGACGAAAATAAGTTTAACACTTTAATCAAAAAAGTCAGATGGGATGATGTCTTTCATTCCAAGACCCCAATAGAGCGTGGAAATGTTTTAGTGATAAATTTTACACTGTATACAATATTTGTAAAACTTGTAAGAAAATCAAAGTAAAAGAACATAACAAAATAAAACCTTGGATAACTAATGCTATTATAACATCTATTAAACAAAGAGATTATCTGAAAAAAATTGCTATCAAAAACAGACAAAATGCAGACCTCTTCACTGACTATAAAAATTATAGAAATATTTTAAACAAACTTATAATTAAAGCAAAAACGAAATATTATTCTGAAAAGATTTCGAATAACACTCATAATATGAGAAAGATCTATGAAACAATTAATGAGGCTACAAATAACACCAAATTGAAATTAAATGACAATATAGATATAAGCGATGAGAATGGTAAAACATTTGCGACTGATAAAGACATGGCTAATTTTTGTAATAAATATTATGTAAATGTAGGCATAACAATGGCAGCAAATATTGAAGACCCAAAAGTAAATGTAAATAATAATTATCCTAATATAAAAAAATCAATGTTTCTCAAACCCGTACAAAAAAATGAAATGATAGAACATATTAAATCATTGAAAAATAGTAGTTCCCCTGGCTATGATGGAGTTAATACCAAACTCATAAAAAGCTGCCATGAATATATTCTAGAACCTTTAATCCATATAATCAATTCAATGTTTTTATGTGGTGATGTCCCAGCTGATTTCAAAAAATCTATTGTTGTACCTATCTTTAAGTCAGGTAATAAAAATAACATTGTCAACTACCGACCAATTAGCCTAATAAGTATGTTTTCCAAAATTTTTGAGAAATGTCTTAAAAGCAGGTTATATGAGTATCTTACTAGCAATAAAAATTTTAGCGACAAATAATATGGTTTTCAGCAAGGAATCAGTACCTCTGAGGCCATGTTTGATTTAATTGATAACATAAAAAAAAACCTAGACAATAAAAAGAAATGCATAGGGTATTCCTTGACCTTGCGAATGCCTTCGACACAGTACCCCACAAGAGACTACTTGATGTGCTTTGTCACTATGGTATTCGTGGTGTTGTGTTGAAGATCTTCCAAAGTTACTTATCAGATAGGCAGCAACAGGTAAAATAAGAGATGAAATAAGTGATAACGAAACTATCCAAATTGGGTTCCC
Organism: Gonioctena quinquepunctata; assembly: GCA_018342105.1. Lineage (NCBI taxonomy): Eukaryota > Metazoa > Arthropoda > Insecta > Coleoptera > Chrysomelidae > Gonioctena > Gonioctena quinquepunctata. Next base: position 66,888 of record JAFIRS010001791.1, on the reverse strand, counting down.
AAGTAACCGTTCTAGGGCCAATTTTATTTATCACTTATCTCAACTCACTATTAGATTCTCATATTGATGGCACTATAATATCCTATGCCGACGATACAATTCTCATATTTCATGATACAAATTGGAACCAACTAAAAATAAAACAGAAAATGGCATCCTCAATGTAAAAATTGGCTAGATCATAACAAATTATCACTAAATGTCAAAAACTACATATATTGCATTTTCACTAACGAATTCCAATAGGCCTAACTACAGTACCCTTCAAATTCCCAGTACCAACTTTGAAGTAAAAGAATCGGAAGCCACTAAATATCTTGGAATAACTATAGATAAAAAATCTCAAATGGAATCAACATATTACCCATCTAACTAACAGATTACGAAGACTTATATATAAATTCTATGAACTCAGAAAATTTTAAATAAAAAGCTTCTTTGATGGTTTATAAAGCACTAGTAGAATCAATCATAAAATATGGTATTTTGGTCTGGGAGGGCTTTATAGCAATGCATTGAGTCCTCTCAATGTTATACAAAATTATCTATTAAAATAATCTTTCACAAAGGCAAATTATACCCAACTGAAAATTTATATAAAAACCCGATACTCCTAATGTCAGGATGATTTATTTTCATAGTAATTGTACCTTTTTATATAAACACCAGGAAATGAAAACTTTGTCTCTCACATGTACAATACCAGACAAGTTACAAGTAAACAATTATCAGTGCCATTCTATCGCAAAGACTCTAATCAGAGATTTACAAGATGTCTTGCTCCAAAAATATTCAATATTTTGCCACCAGAAATAAGAAACATAGGTAACTATAAACTGTTTTCGGAAAAATGTAAGATCCATATCATAAAAAACTACTCACAATACTCAAGCATTATTTAAGGATAACCTTCTACTTTAATTGATCTCTGCTACTACTTTATATATTACATATTGTTTCACCAGCCCCACAGCACTATTCTATTGTAATAACACAGGTATTTTGACTTTTAGGTATTTTGACTTTTAGATTAGATAGTAATAATACACTAAACTGCAATATCAACTATTTCAATAATTATTATTTTTAGTATGCACATACAGGTCCTACTAAGACCTAGGTGCTTATATGTATATAAAACCATGATATATTTACTACTTATTTGTATTACCAATGTATCTTTATTTTGTAAATCACTCAATAAATAAATTTGCCCTAGTTCATTTCGCCTACAAGCACCAGTCAATCCAATTATCAAACACACCTAGACATAGCACAAAATACTTATAAAAAGAATGAACTTTGAAAATATTACGATTTATTACTTTCCACATTAAATAGTTCTCATCTGGAGCTTCTGTTAGGATTTTATTTACATCATTTCTTGTAAAAACTGCAGACTTTTTCGCTTTGTAACCCACTTTTTTCTTTTTTTTAAAAAGTATTCAGTTTTGAAAACTTGCTGATATCAATGTTATTTTTGACCATAATTGTAGATTTTAACATGTGGACCATAACGTTGATGATTTGAAAACTGGACTTTTCCAGAAAAAAAAAGCCAGAAATCCTTCCTTTCTTAAATTTTTAATATTATGTATGGTTGCACCATTCCATGAAAATCTTAATATTGTAACGAACCTAGGCCGGACCTGTCCCTCACGTGTTGCCATCGACAGCGATGAGATCATCCCCGGAGATATTCGAGAACCATCCAGTGCGCTCTTCCGCAGAAAACAACGGTCAATATTGGAAACAATTGGAACATGCCGTCGCCAACCGTCCGAATTCGAAACATCGAGAATGCTGTATCGGAGATAAATAGGAAAACCTCAAGTGGAGTAGGACAGTCTGAACGAGCCATGCGATCGAGCTATTCAGTGGCGTAGTAATATAAATTAAGTTGTAGATTAAGTGTTAAATAAATTAGTTAAACCAAGTTAAGTTTATTTACGTTACAATTGGTGTCGGAAGTGAGATTTTGAAAATAAACAAGTGATCGTGGAGTGGATAGTCAGAAAAATAAATTGATAGACCTTTTTGTACGCCCAAAAATAGACAGTGGCCCGGTTTTCGCGAAGTGGACAATTGTGCGTGGAATATAAACTGATATCACTGTTCGCGTGAAACAGAAAATAGACAGTGGCCCGTTTTTCGCGAAGTGGACAATTGTGCGTGGGAATATAAACTGATACACTGTTCGCGTGAAACAGACAATAGACTGGTGGCCCGTGGAAAAGAATTCGCGAAGTGAATTTTAACAAACTGATAAACTTTTCGTGTAAAACAGACTGATACCTCGTCAAAGACAAAATGTGTTCAAGAAAAGGGGCCTTGCGGATTTGAAGGTAGCGGAATTGAAACAGGAATTGGAGGAAAGGGAACTGGAAACAACGGGTAAAAAGCAAGTACTCCAGGAAAGACTTGCAGAAGGACTTATACAAGAAGGTGAGGACCCCGAAACATTTTTATTCGAAGTTCCCGGAGGTGATTTAAGTTTGGTAATGAATAAACTGGAAGAAAATGCTAGAAATCTGGAAGAGAAGCCTCAAGAAAATTCAAGAAGTCTGGAAGAAAATGCTAGAAATCTGAAGAGAAGCTTGAAGAAAATTCTAGAAATCTGAAGAGAAGCTTCAAGAAAATTCTAGAAATCTGAAGGAAGCTTCTAGAAAATTCAAGAAGCCTGGAAGAAAATGCTAAAACCTGAAGAGAAGCTTCTAGAAAATTCAAGAAGCCTGGAAGAAAATGCTAGAAATCTGGAAGAGAAGCTCACGAAAATTCTATAAATCTGGAAGAGAAGCTTTAGAAATCTGGAAGAGAAGCTTCGAGAAAATTCAAGAAGCCTGGAAGAAAATTCTAGAAATCTGGAAGAGAAGCTTCTAGAAAATTCAAGAAGCCTGGAAGAGAAGTTCCTGGAAAACACAGAAGGCCTAAAAAGAATTGTGTGGTGTGGCTAATTTTCTAGAAGAAAGAATGGGAACCGTTGAGACAGAGATAGATAAAATTAGGGAGCAAATGAACACGGAGGTAGATAAATCAAAGATGGGGTCGAGGCAGAAATGGACAAAATAAAGGAAACGATCAGTAAGCTGAAAACGAATTAATAGTGCGCCCTCCACAGAGATGGTTAACGAAAATGCAATGTTGACTTGAGTTTGAACTTGATAAAGTTCAAGAGGGAATAAAAGATGTCAAGGTCATTTCAGAAATAGGAAGCTTTCCAGAAGCCGCCTCAGTTCGACGGAAAACTCCATGGGCAAATTACCGCCGGCAGTTTGAAGCAGCGGCCAAAGCAAACGGATGGAATGCAGGGAAAGAGCTGTAGCACTGACACTTGCATTACGTGGAGAAGCGACAAATATTCTACAAACTCTCACCGCCCAAGAACAGGAGGACTATGATCAGCTGATTAAACATCTAGAATTACGATATGGCCACGCCCATTTGGAACACGTATACCACCCCAGCTGAAAAATCGCTGCCAAAATCGGGCGAATCCTTACAAGAATTCGAAACTGACATTGCACGCTTGGTTCTGTCTCGCATATCCAGCCACACCAGAAAATGTAATGGAGCGACTAGCGGTTCAAGCATTCTTGGATGGACTCCGTGACCAAGAAACCAGACAAGGTTGATATTAGCTCGTCCAACACATCTCGTAGACGCACTGGCACGAGCTTTGAATTTGAGGCAGCAAACAATGCTGCAAGAGCCAAAGTAAAGTTCAAACGATTGAGGAAGACTCACAGGAGCCTGCTAACTTGAAGCTGCCATAAGAAAAGTGATGAAGGAAGTGTTGCCTGAGAAAAGACATATAAGATGCCGGAATTGTCGCAAAATTGGACATGTGCGTAGCAATGTCCAACATTCATCGACTCCGATGCAGGAAAACTAAGAAAGGTCGATGAGAAGGGGCAATCGTCGGCATGTGTCCGGCAAGCCCCGGTTAACAACGCATATGTCGCTATGCTTCAACGACAGAACAAGGGTGTCTTCGTAGACGGTCTCATCAATAACGAGCCTTGCACCATGCTGCTAGATACAGGTGCGACTAGGACAATTCTCGGCCTTCCTTTGCAGAACACCGGAACGGATTGAACCGACAACTTGAAGCTACGCACAGCAACAGGAGCCAGCTACGTATATGGCGAGCTACCGTTTGAAATAATTTTGGGCAACACTAAAGTGAAACATCAGGCACTTGTAGCGGACATCGAAGACGATGCAATCATCGGAATGGACATCATGAATTCCAGAGGGTTTGAATTGATTTCAAAGACGGCGTCCTACGTGTCAACGGAGAAGAGCTGGTACTTCATGGGAGAAGTGAAGAGTTGATCCGTGTGCTGTTGGCTGAAGATGTAAGCGTACCTGAGAGGGCTGAAACCATTCTGGAGGCTCGCCTGGACGGGAGTGCGAGCAGTGGAGACGTGGTGATGTTCGAGCCCAAACTTCATGATGAGAAAATTGGACGAGGGATTGCACTAGGGAAGACCTTGTTGCGTGCTGACAAATTTGTGCCGGTAAGGGTCATGAATGTCAATTATTTCCCAGTGACCTTGAAGAAAGGAACAATTTGGGGCACTGCTCGTCAGTTTCATCCGTGATCCGGGGCGTACGAGGTACGATTAGCCAACCCAACAACTTGCCCACAGAACTAGAGAAATTAGTTGCCATCTCTTCCAAAGACATAAAACCAGCTCAACAGCCCAAACTAAGAGATTTAGTCAAAAGTACCAAGACATCTTCGATACCGGACAAGGAAAAGGGGTCGAACTAATGTGGTCCAGCACAAGATTGATACTGGGGTGCCCGACCGATCCGGCAATCAGCAAGAAGACTTCCTCTGCCAAGAAGGCAGAGGCTGACAAAATAGTCAGCGATATGGGAAAAGAAGGAGTTATCGAACCGTCTGACAGTCCCTGGTCCCTCCAGTCGTACTGGTGAAGAAAAAGGATGGATCGACACGCTTTTGTGTAGACTATCGCCAACTTAATAATGTCACGAAGAAGGACAGTTACCCTCTCCCGAGAATAGATGACACCCTAGACACGTTGGCTGGTTCCACGATTTTCTCGACCCTTGATCTGAAGAGTGGATACTGGCAAGTAGAACTCGCTCAGGAAGATCGAGAAAGACTGCTTTACCATCGGCTCAGGATTGTGGCAGTTCACCGTTATGCCATTGGCTCTGTAATGCTCCCGCCACATTCGAAAGATTGATGGAAACAGTACTGAAGGGACTCTCATGGAACACGTGTCTAGTGTATCTCGACGACATAATTGTGGTCGGCAGATCGTTCGAGGACCACGTGAAAAACTTGGAGGAAGTATTCCTGCGATTGAGGAACTCCGGATTGAAGCTGAGCCCTAAGAAATGCCACCTGTTCCATAAAGAAGTACGATACCTCGGCCACGTTGTCTCTGGGGAAGGAGTAGCAGTGGATGACCAGAAGATCAAAGCTGTTAAGGATTGGCCCATCCCAAAAGACATTCACCAACTTCGAAGTTTCCTTGGTTTGTGCACATACTATCGCCGATATGTGCTGGGGTTTGCAAACATCGCTAAACCACTGACCAGGCTCACGGAAGGTCAAACAAAGTTCCAGTGGTCCGAAGAATGCCAAGACTCGTTCAGGAAGCTGAAGGAGCTTTGATTAACGCACCTGTTCTGAGCTATCCCTTACCCAACGGAAGTTCATTTTGATACGGACGCCAGCAACGTGGGACTTGGAGCTGTCCTATCTCAGATCCAGGAGGGCAGGAGAAGGTCATTGGTTATTTCAGCAAGACGCTCAGCAAACCAGAGCGCAATTACTGTGTCACCAGGCGAGAGCTGTTAGCTGTTGTAAAGGGAGTGGAGCACTTCTACAAGTACGTGTATGGAAGAAGATTCCTGTTGAGAACTGACCATGCAGCTCTCAAATGGCTCTTACAGTTCAAAATCCTGAGGGTCAAGTAGCACGTTGGATCGAGAGACTCCAAGAATTCGATTTCGAGATCGAACATCGAGCCGGAACTAGCCATAAGAATGCAGATGCCTTGTCGCGAAGACCATGTCCAGATGATTGCCTCACATTGCCGACGAGCAGAAGAGAAAGAAGCAACACTTTGTAGAACCGCGGCAATGGATGACAACTGGAATGACAGCAAGATCCAGAAAGACCAAGAGAGAACCCCGACCTTGGCTTAGTCGTCAGCTGGAAGAAGGGCAATCGAAGACCATCATGGCAGGAAGTCGCAGGTTACTCGCCGGCTGTTAAGTCCTATTGGGCACAATGGAACTCTTTATTCTGGACAATGGAATCCTGAAACGTGTGTTGGAGGCCGATATTGGTGGGGAAGACAGACGCCAAATAATTGTTCCCAGGAACAGAAGAGAGGAAGTGCTGCGGGAAATCCATGATGGAGTCGCCGGAGGACATCTGGGAGTGACGCAGACCCTGCAGAAAGTGAGGCAACGGTTTTACTGGGCCAATTGTCAAGCTGAAGTCCAGGACTGGTGCAGGAAGTGCGCTGTATGCGCTGCTAGCAATGGACCTCGAATACGCCCCAAGGCCCCGATGCGTCAGTACAACGTAGGCAGCCCGTTCGAGAGAATCGCCATTGACATCGCCGGCCCGTTTCCCGTATCCGACCACGGGAATAAATACATCCTTGTGGCAATGGACTACTTCAGTAAGTGGGCGGAAGCCTATGCCCCGCCCAACCAGGAAGCCATCACCGTCGCCGACGTCTTGGTGAAAGAATGGATATGTCGATTCGGTATTCCAATGGAGCTGCACTCGGATCAAGGCAGAAATTTCGAATCCAACCTTTTCCAAGAAATATGTCTACTGCTGAACATCCGCAAGACAAGAAGGCCCTACATCCGCAGTCCGATGGAATGGTGGAACGGATGAACAGGACGATCAACCGCCACTTGTCCAAGGTTGTCTCTGACCATCAAAGAGACTGGGACCAGTATCTTCATTTGTTCCTGATGGCCTATCGATCCGCAGTACACGAGTCAACCGGTCAAACTCCTGCTAGTATTATAATGGGCCGAGAACTGCGACTGCCTTGTGACCTGAAGTTTGGGATACCGCCAGGACAAGACACTGCGGGAGAGGACTACGTCAGCAAACTTCGGCAGAGAATGGACGACATCCACGAACGAGTCCGGTTGAACATCCAGAGTGCCAGCGATAAAATGAAGAAGACCTATGACATCAAGGCCGACGCTGGAGGATTTAAGGTTGATGACCTGGTTTGGCTGTACAACCCCAAACGTCGTCGTGGACTATCACCAAAGTTGCGGAACTCGTGGGAAGGCCCGTATAAAATTGTGAAAAGGATAAACGACCTTGTGTACCGAATCCATAAGCCACCCCGAGGGAAACCAAGGGTCGTCCATTTCAACAGGTTGGCCCCATACGCTGGAAACCATGACCAAGTTCGCACCCTCAAGCCACCGGAGGATGATATGACGTTCGAGAAGTTTATGTCCTGTATTCAAACGGGCAGAAAGTTCTACATGGGGTTACTAGAGAGGAGTCACGAGACCTTTCGAGGTGCCTGCTGACTACGCACTAGCGCACTGTGTGGCAGAAGATCTTCAAATGTCCAGGGGCATCGCCGTAGTGTTCTCCAAGAAATTTGGTCAACTCCAAACACTGCGGGAGCAGAATCCAGAAGTTGGTGGGGTGCTACAGTTGAAGAAAGGCCAGAGAAACATCTACTACCTAGTTACCAAGAGGCATTCCCAAGATAAACCGTCCTATGAAGATGTCTGGAAGAGTCTCACCAAACTAAGAGATACTATGGTGGACCAGAATCTGGTGGATCTAGCAATTCCAAAATTGTCCTGTGGTATTGATGGGTTGGACTGGAGAGTCATAAGAAGTATGCTGGAGGCGATATTCAGATCCAGCGGCGTCAAGATTTTGGTTTGCTGTAACCCTCTTCCACGACCGATCATGAAGACCGTGGAGTGTTACTTCCATCGAACTTCACGGTGCAGATATGGGGAGTCATGCAGATATCGTCACACTCCAAGGATGAAATTTCGGGACGAAATGTCTTTAAGAAGGGGGCAATGTAACGAACCTAGGCCGGACCTGTCGCCTCACGTGTTGCCATCGACAGCGATGAGATCATCCCCGGAGATATTCGAGAACCATCCAGTGCGCTCTTCCGCGGAAAACAACGGTCAATATTGGAAACAATTGGAACATGCCGTCGCCAACCGTCCGAATTCGAAACATCGAGAATGCTGTATCGGAGATAAATAGGAAAACCTCAAGTGGAGTAGGACAGTCTGAACGAGCCATGCGATCGAGCTATTCAGTGGCGTAGTAATATAAATTAAGTTGTAGATTAAGTGTTAAATAAATTAGTTAAACCAAGTTAAGTTTATTTACGTTACAATATCATACTGTTTTAGATAAATTTGCCGGGATTTTTCTGGTAATAAATTTAAAGTCGCTGCATTGGCGGCTTCATAAATTTCAGCTGGTTTGTCACTATTACTGTCACACATTTTGCTTTTTACTGTTTTTATTATGTAGGTACTTATTCATTATTTATTTGAAATGTTATATTATTGGCCGAAACGGAGAGCTTGTAAATAAACTGCCTAGCAACGCAACCTCTTTTGTTTTATGGGTAAATAGCTCAAACTAGTAAATCGAGTCTAGTAGGCTACCTTCATAATGAATTTGTCTCCAAAAGCCGTGAAGTAGATTCCTACGACCAAAAAAGTTACACTTTAGGGGCGCTATTAAATCCATAAAACATGTTTTGTGATACTCGTCTAAAAAAGTATTGATTGGATCTCGCCATAAACTTGCATGGCCGTGGTAGGTTAGAGATTCTGAATTGTTTGGTTGCCAAGCAACGTATAAACAATTTCAGTTGCTTGGCTAGCTTTTGTTCTGATAAAGACAATTGAAAACGCAGTCATCTGGTTCTGAATATTATAATTGATATCCACTTGAAATAATAATAATCAATTATGAATCAACCAAGAGTGACGAGTTCAAGTTCGGATAAAGAGATGTTAACCATTGCTGAGGAAGAACTCTCCCGACTTTGCCGTCAGGTGAGCTAAATGATCCAATTACAAAACATTAAAATAAAAGTTTATGTGTTACTTATAAAGTAATGACTTTTTTGCAAAGAAGATTGAGAAATGTTTTTGGATTGATATCCCTTTATTTTTAGGTGACAAAAATAGAAGGAGGTTCTCTAGTCAACGCGTTTTTTTTATGTATGACCACGCATACATTTTTTCAGAGTAGTCCGATTTTGATGATTCTTTTTTTATTGGAAGTATATCTTGAAGTTGGTCCCATGGAAATTTGAAAAAAAATCAGTCCTAATAAGGGTAGGAAAATATGGGATGACTGATTGTTCACCACTGAATTTTTACCTGATATCTAGAACAGTTTAGTAAAATGCAATTCAAAAAGTCCCCAGACCATGCTCTGGACCATTCTTATTCAACATGTTACTCATTAGGTATCTATCTATGTAGTATTGAAGAAGGCAAATTTTAAACGATTGAATAAAGGGTTTTCAACATTAAATACTGCTGAAACAAATCTTTCTAAATGTTCCTAAGTGTTTTGCAATGTATTTTGGACGTAATCAAACTGGTTTTTCATTAATTTCAGTTACGCATCATGGAAGACGATCGGATCGCTTTCTTGGATGAGACCAGATCGAAGCTAGAAAAACAGAGAAAAATCATTCACACCCTTAAAAAAGAAAAGGAAAGAATAACAGAAGACATTACCATTTCAAATTGCTCCAATCAAAAACGAAGTGACGACAAACTGAGTAAAACAATATACAAGCTGTTGGAAGATTTCCAAAGATACGATGCCTGTGTGAAGAATGAAAAGGAACATCTGAGCGAATTAGAAATTCAAATGAAGAAGGTGAGTTTAGTGAGTGAATCGATATTTTTATCACATTTCGATAGAATGGGTATGGAGGGAACATCAGAATATAATTGAAAATAATTGTTTGAAAACTTTCGTTCCTTATAAGCTTGATTACAAATTTCGCAATGGAAAAAGTTTGTTCTGGTGAGAAGCTGGAATGACTTTTCTGTGTAGTTGGCGAAACATACATCGCAGCATTGTTTAGAGTATAAACAATAATCGCAGTCATCCATTCTGTTTTAAGACCTGAAGCAAAAAGTAGGTATGTAGGAACACGCAGTGCCCCTTTTCTGAAATATTTCGATTTGCACATAAAGACTACCAGCAACAAACTTGGAAATTGAAAAAATGTACAATGTTTTTCATAATTCAAAATTGAAAACGCCAATTTTTTCATCACATTCAAAATCGTACTCCTACTCCTAGCGCCTCTGATAGACGTATGCTTCGTTACTTCAAACTTGTACCGCGAGTTGCTTCGAACTGTCAACTATAATTTCTCTATGTTCGTTTATATGTTGTACTAATATTTTTATTATTATAGCATTTTCAATTTCTACAGTAACATCACATTGAAAGTGAGGTTGAATTTATGTTTGGGTTGTAAGAAATAATATTGTCTATCGATATTCCTGAAACAACCACAATTGGCGCTAGTGTTTGGGGGGGAGTTATTCAAGTGAAGGTCAAATCGAACACAGAGTATATTTAAACACACATCGAAGATATTGATGAAAGAACATACTTAAGTTATTCATTCATTGATGCAACATTTGCAATCAATAACATGCTGGTATTTTGGTAGTTGTGACATCTATGATTCGTAAATGAAAGTAATGATAGTTACACTGAAGCACGCACTCTGGTGGCCATAAGAGCAATGTAATGAAAGTGAAGACGGTTTATATATGTCTTCCTTGCCATGTTGGCAGCACATAGGCGGAGCAATAAATATATGGGCGGAGAGTATGCATGAAATCAAAAATTTGTGAATGTCACTTATGACAGTAATTTAAAGGTTAAATTAAATTTAAATTTGACCGATTTTTGAAAAGAAAAAATGTTATTTGTGTGTTGCCGAAATAGGCCGACGTTAAATAAAGAAGAAAAAAGTCTCTAAGTAATTGTACTTAATTTTTTTCACTCGTTTTTTTTATTGAGTAATATATTGGTTCCTTGTTTAAGGATGATTTTTGTATGCAAATATAATACCGGGGAAAATCATCGAGGTTATATTTGTATTAGATTACAAAAATTCATTTCATTGATGTATTTGAATCTTGGAATATTGATCACCAAGGAGATACTTACAATGTTCAAGAAAATAACAGAACTTGTTTATCCAGCCCGTCATGTTATTGAATCTAAAACAAAATATTTCTCATTTTCAATTCAATTCAACGTTGTCGATGCTTCATTTGCTGTCTTTATTATCAATATTGGTACTTAATACATATATGTGTAAATCAGACAATTTGTGGCCCCATGAAGTAAACTGGTATTAATCCACCAGAGAGAGCGAGGACCAAAAACTTGAACAGGTAGAGATAAATAAAGAAGAGGAAACTAACCTATACGTAGTACAGAAAAACTTTTCAAAACTAATAACTACACTTTAATAGAGTTTTTCTGAGTACTCTGAAATTCTCAACAATAATGAAATCTCGTTGAATCTAAATTAATTCTTATGTATACTTACTGTGATAATATGGATATAGAAACATTGCAGATATGTAGAATCTGCTTGGAAAAGGTTCATGAAAATGTAGAAGTTCTTGGGAATTTGATTATAAAAATGTTGGAAATTCTTCCTGTACATATTGTGAGTAGATTTGTGCAATTTATAATTTCAAATCAAACCAAATATAATTTTCGTTTTATAGGATGCTTGTATTAGTAGAAGTCCCGTGATTTGCTCGGCCTGTTGTGTGAAGTTGCAGAAATCATTCGAATCCAAAATGACTTGTCTTGGTCAAGATGATTACCTCAAAACCTACTTGATAAGCGCCACCAAAGTTGTGAATCTTCAGGAGATTATTTCGAATACCAACACGTCTGCCATTATAATAAAAAAAGAACACGAAAATATATGCAGATTTTGCTTGAAGTACTACCTCATAGAATGCTTAACGTTTTTAAATAATTCCCAGGACTGGTTTTTAAAAGATATGATAGATAGATGTTTTCCAGAAATAGTAAGTTTGTTGTTTTATTCATACGAAGTTTATGAAATGATTTTAGGCCAATCATTAGAGATTTTTTCATGCCAAAAATGCTACCAGGAAACCGACTGTGCTACCATATCCGTAGTTATTACCTGTTATTATTCCTACTCGCATCCATCATTGCTTAATTTGTTATAAACATTTAAGAGCAAAACGTGTTTATTTTTAGTTTTTCGCTTCTAACAGAAAATCTAATGGAGCAATCTCGATGCTCTCAAAGCGAAAAACTAAAAAAAAACGATTTTTTGCTCTTGAATGTTTATAACAAATTAAGCAATTATAGTTGTGAGTAGGAAATATAACAGGAAATAACTACGGATTGTCTTTCCTATGATGGCACAGTAGGTTTCCTGGTAGTATTTTACAATTTTCTAAAATGTGATTGATATCTAGTCTCATGTTTTTCCAAATGTCAATTTTATTTTTCGCCTGTCACTGAAATATTTTGATTTCTAGGATCTAGGAGTGTCAGCGGACCCTTTTATCTGTAATAACTGTATTGAATCTCTGCAACATCAGTTCAATTTTATGGCACAGTGCTGTGACTCCGAAGAACTTATAAAAAATTATATGTCATCCGAAAACATTGCTAGTAACAATCAGATAGACTTGCATAATGTTTATGAGTATACCTTGAAAACAAAGAGCGATTTTGAGAAAAGCATAGATTTTATAAAACAAGAGAGAGAAACTTATAATACGCCTGTAGAAAGCGAACCTGATGATGAGTTTCACGAAGAAATGGGATTAAAAGTCTGCAAAGCGGAAATGAAAAATATCAAGACTGAAAGGTAACCATCACTCTTAAGTGTACTGTACTGATATCCTTGTATGTTTATGTGAACTGAGTTTTTTTATGCTCAGCAGTAGGGGAGGAGACTGTTGAACCTTGGATCACAATTTACTTTTCTATTTTTTCACAAGGCTTTTTATAAATTATAATAATGGAAATTGAGAAATCCCAATTACGATTTTTAAAGAAAAAATAAATTCTTTTAAAATGGAAATATAAAAAACGATTATAAACAATAAAAAAATGTTTTTACGATTTTGTAATTTTTTTCCAAATCATTTTGTAATAATAATAATAATAATAATCATTTATTACCCAACAGGTAAAACCCAATTACAGGATATAATTAAATACATCAGTACTGTTAAGTAGATAATTAACAAGTAATATTAAGTTCAAATGTGACATGTGATACAATATTAATATATAAAAAAAGAAGAAAAAAAGAAAAAACAAAGTGTAAATTACACTAGTGAGACGAAAAATCACTAAACTAATATAAACTAATTAATGGTAATGAACGGTAATAAACGGTAAAAGTGATGGTACAAAATTTCTTACGGTAAAAAAAAATAAAAAAAAGAACAGCAAAAACAGATTATTGTAATGACAATAAAATGGTAAATAACATTTTTTTTTATACTTATAGTAAACTTGTCTATTTATTTATAAATAATTTATTAACAAATGACGTAAAAATTTTTTACCCAGCATTACTTAATGCCATTGTTAGATGCGAAAACGGCAATAACATAACATTTGTTAAAAAAAAAAATTAACATCATTTTTTGAATATTTCATTAATTTTTAACTTTAAACAATTATAATAAACAAAATAAAAAACTTTTATAAACTTTTATCACGTGATCTTCTTAACACGTTGATGGTCACTAAGTCAGACGGCGTCATAGAGGTCGGTGTCAATTGCGACAGAACGCTGCACTGCGTCCTCACACATCCGGATTGAATTGAATTTGCCCTTCCCAATTCCATCACAACGTTGTACGGCGTCATCTTTTCCATAAGAAACTCATTTAGTTGTATTTGCTGTGTCATGCGATGTACAGTGTGATATACAATTTTTTGAGTTACTGTTTTTCCAAAGATACTTAAAATAATAATTTAGTTTTGGAGTTACGAATTTTTTTCAAGATACGATAATATTTTATTTTTAGAGTTCTAAATTTTGTCAATAAAAGGAATTTTCAATGGTTTTTTAATTTATTTCATATTTTGACTATATCTTTTTGCAGACAACTACGTAACTTTTAGAACGCCGATAGACGATGTGTCCTTATTTTAAGAAATTTGGTGTCTTAAAACTGTCACAACGTCTATCGGCGTCAAAATTCAAAACCTGTAAAAATACATAAAATGTTTTTTTAATGTTTCTATAACGAATAACATAAAAAAATTCCAGGCTATTACCTCATAATTACAAAAATCTCTCTGTGTTACAGCGCGAACGATTTCGGATTTCCCTGTGTCCGTCAACGTGTTAAGCAAGAAATTTATAAGTCAGTTATTTAAACTTTTATGTCGCCATTTGTGAAAACGGAGGTTGGAAAAAAACTTGTTAGTTAACAATTGTATAACTTTTTGAAAAATCAACATGAGAATTTCTTTCCAATGGAAGTTTATTCTTTCAAGTGTTGAGATGACAGCATAATTTTTTCAAATATTTAAATTGATATTTAATACTATAAAAAAATTATTTCATGTGGTATACTCTTTTCTGAAACCACGTTGACTCCCTGTTATTAAATTATATTTCTCAGCAAATTTGTTTATTATATTACAATGTTTTTTTGAGTATTTCTGAGATTTTCTATACTAAGGATATTTGACAATATTTTTCTATGTCCATTGTGTTTCCTTTTTTTATGCAATTAATAAACAAGAGCAGATTTGGGGTACTAGAACGTGTATTTATTATACATTTAAGGATTCATTGCCAAAGAGGTAGTGAATATTATGATACTTATATTATTCATTTTTCAGCACTTACAGAGGCTGTGGATTCACTTCAAGGCTCCAACCGAACAAAACAGACACAGACTTTGCCTGTTCCCATTGTCCTTACAAGACCAACCGTAGAGACAGTCTCGTTTCTCATCTTCTCGTCCACAAAAACACCGAAATTAAAATCTACAATTGCGACTTTTGCAGTTTCCAAACAAAATGGAGAACAAGCCTTGCACCTCACATGCTACGGCATAAAAAATTGACCGAGCTAACTATGTACAAATGCAATGATTGCCCTTATCAATCGAAATACAAGAAACATTTAAGGAGGCATATGAAAACTCACAGTAAAGTAGGGGTTTACTTTTGCCAGTTTTGCAGGTGCAGATCGAAACGAAGAAGCTATATCGACAATCATAAATGCAAGTATGATAGAGTGAAGATGGAAATCAAAACGGAACCGGTAGAGGTCAAGGTGGAGCCACTGGATATGACGATAGGCGTTCAAGATCTTGTTCCAGAGGTCACAGCGGATGATCCTTCCTTTACCAAAGTAATCGAGCCTTCCAAACAATGTTGGTGGTACAAGTGCAATACGTGTTCCTATGAAACAAAAAAAAGTCACCACATGAAAGAGCATATTGTAAAACATCTCGGCAAAGATGAGGTGGAGCTTCACGAATGCGGCCTCTGCAAGTTCAAGACAAAATATAGGGCTAGTCTGAGCCACCATATGAAACAGATTCATCGAAAGAAAAAGGATGTGGTGGAATGAAAAATTGCGGGGGAATGACGAGCAGAGTATTATTTTTTTTAGAATTGAAGTTTTTTTGATATTTATTTACCCAAGTTTAAGTTGATTTGTTGGTTGTTGAAAAGTTTATTTTGATATGAAGAATAAAGTTTTTTTTTACTTTGTTTTTGGAATTTCCTTCAAATGAAAAGTGTTTGGTTTAGTAAAGTGACATAAATTACAACAATTAACATTTGATTACTTAAATGGTTGGACTCCAAGAGTCGCTGTAAGCAATGTAACATTCAAGGATCTTGGGACCTTTAGTTTTATTTTGAAAAAATCTGGGGATTGCATGAAAATCACAATATTTGAGCATTGAATATCCCTAGTAATGTTGAGTATAGTCAGCTAATTAATTACTATACTGTGTGAAACCCAAGCTTGTAGGTACCCCATTTTTGAAAAAAGTTAAGCAAGTGGCGTTTTATCCCGCAAACTCTTTCATATATAATCTTTTTACAAGCTTTTATTTAACTTCACTTTTGCATGTATAGTACAAATCTTGCAAGTGAATTTTGACCCACTTCCAGTCGTCCGCTTACCTTGAAATTTGACAGGTGTTATGGAAATTTTGTTAGAGAAGAAAACAAACTGGCGGACGAGATTTATGTTATTGTCCGATTCGATTCAAACTTGGTATGTTGGGGTTTTTGGGGTCCTAGAATATAAATTTGTCATAATTCCTAAAATCAAAATGGCGGCTCCAAGATGGCGAACCATCTCTGTGATTATGCTCCGATTCCATTCAAAATTGGTTTGTGGGGGTTTTTGGGGTCGAAGATTATGATTTTTTTGTCAAATATAAATTCAAGATGGCGGACGATTCCGTAATTATGGTCTGATTCGATTCAAAATTGGTTTGTGGAGGTTTTCGGAGTCGAAGATTGTGATTTTTTTGTCAAAATTCCTTAAATCAAAATGACGGCTCCAAGATGGCGGAAGATCTCTGTGATTATAGTCTGATTCTATTCAAAATTGGTGTGTGGTGGTTTTTGGGGTCGGAGAAAATTCATAAATTCAAGATGGTGGACGAGTTTTGTGATTATGGACCGTTTCTATTCAAAATTGGTGTGACGGGGTTTTTGGGGTCGGAGATTATGAATTTAGTCGAAAATTATTGATTTTTTGTCAAAATTCATAAATTAAAGATGGCAGCTCCAGGATGGTGGACGAGTAAATCTTCAGATGGTGCCTCCATTGAAGAACTAGATATCTCAAAACTTACAGGAGAAAGGCATTATAATAACGCTGCTTTAACAGAAATACACAGATTAAGGCATACTAACTAAATAGCACAACAAATAATTAATAAAAAACCTTTTTAAAGACAAGCTTTTATTCAAATGCGCAAAAAAATAATGGCGTTGGATGTGTGACTGAAAATTTTGCGCGACAAGCTCTTGAATCTGTAACTCACGAAAAAACCTACATCACACATCCAAAGCAATATTATGTTTGACTTTTTAGCGCATTCGAATAACATGTTTTTTATTATTTTTTTTTCAATCTGCTTTTTTTGGGAAATACTTTTTTTTCAGGAACGTACGTTCTGAAAAATGCTTATTTAAGTTTTTCACAAAAACCATTGGAAGTGAAGTATATTCTAGACATATCGGTTGGCCTGGACCAGGCGAACCCAGCGGCAATATGTATGTCTTTATCACATATTTTTCACCTACGAATATTGATAATGTGAAGCCAAAACAATTGAACAGCGATTTTTGAAAACGGGTGAAATAAATGAATGTGGGTGCGTCTAGAGAAAACTATATTTTTAATCAAAGATACGATTTTGTTCTCTCTCTTTCTAGCAGTCATTATTTCACGAGAAAAATTATTGAAGTATAAGCTTATTCTATTTGTTGCAAATGCCCACTATGGTAACATAACCCCAAAATTGTACATTGGCTATTAATGGGAATTAAAACAAACTAAAAACAGGTATGATATTACTGTCTTCCAATTATCAGTTCAAAATGAATCAATAAAACTGAAGAAATTGATTGGTTGATGATTTTCTAGTCAAAATGTCAAATAAATAACCTAACCTCAAATATTTATGTTATATGTCATAATTCAATCTTTGAAAAAGGAGCCTAGCTGATTTTCTTGACTTCACTCGGTTTACATTGGGTTTTATGGAGTGTAATCAATATTGGTAGTTAATAAATATATGGTCTATATTCATGTTAACTCTCTGAAAAAAGGAACGAGAGTAAATATCCCAACTGAGCGAGTTGTTTACTATACTGCAGAATATTGTGGTTTGATCTCTACTTCTGAATTGTCTTTTACACACCTCACATATCATATAAACATTGTGTAAATATAAAACGCTAATAATTTTTTTTTCTTGATAATTCGTTTACAAAGTAAACGCGCGTGAATTTTGTTGGCTCCGACCATGACTTATCGACTAAGTGAATATTGGATTTTTTTCTAACTAGTTGATATAACCACTGATACTTTCCAATCAATTTCTTTTAGTTACAACTCATTATATTTTTACTTTTTCAACGACGTATATGGAGCGAGCAAAAACTGATGAGAATAATATAATTTGTTACTTGGCAATAATGGATGAAATTTATTAATATAGACAATGGCAAGTCTATATTATGAATCAAAAAATTTTGTATATCAAGAAAATCCCTCCTTCCATCTCTACCTGTAAAAAATGATAAGTGTGGAGTTGCATATCTTTGAAGAAATCCAACCTATCAAATGTTTTCCATTTTTTGGTATGGTCAAAGGAATAAGTTTTTTTTCTATTTCTCAAAAATATTAGCTATATAAAATACATCAGAATTGTTTAATATGGAAAGTTTTCAAAGTGTGACCCAAATTACTTTATTTCAATTAAATCAGATTCATGTGTAATATATAGTATTCTCTGTGAATGGGGGAAATGTTATATAGGGCAAACTAAACAATATCTAAAAACTAGAATTTATCAACACAAATATGACTGTTATGAAAATAATAGAAATAAAAAAGAAAAAACAGCACTTGCTGCACATCATTTTGAATCGTCGTGCAATTTTGATTTCGATTCGGCAAAAATTTTGGAAAAAGAGATGACTTATTCAAAGAGATTGTTGGGAGAAATTATTCAAATCAATCTCCATGATAATTGCATAAACCAAAAAAGTGATACACAAAACCTGACAAAAATATACACCCATATTCTAGAAAGGTTCAAAAGAAAAACAACTTTCTGAATAATGATACACAAAAGATTTGTTTGGTTTTGTGTTTTTTTCTTTTCTTTATCTATGTAACGCTGGAATATTTCAGGTGGGATGATCAGTTGCATATTGACCGTACACGGTTATGTGTTGTTTCATTTTAACGTGTCTGTATACATTTTTAAAGTTTTTAATGTGAAATTTGTGCCAATGTGTTTTTATCGACCAGAGTTTGTATCGACTACTCAACAGTTTTTTAGTTGAATCCATGAGCAGGAAAAACTTAGTTTTAAAGGTGGGTCATAGATATGTTCTTTGTTTCAATCTATACGTGAATATTGTCATTTCAGCTTTGAAAAAGGAATACATTAATTCCGAAACGTCAGCCATAAAAAATTAGTTTTACTCCCGTTAAATCCAACTATAGTTGTTTTTAGAATATGTTGAAATATCTAACAAAACACCTTTCTTATTGAAATCACAATTCTTGAGATAGACCTTAATCTGTTTTTTACAAGCTTTTATTTAACTTGCTTCGTTCGTATGTTATCTGTCATTCTTTCGGTAATCAATTTTTGGAGCACTTGCCGACATCCGATTGAGCTGAAATGTGGCAGGTGTTCATGATTCCGGTGACAATGCATTAAACAATTTTTGTTGGAGAAAAAAACAAAATGGCGGCTTTAAGATGGCGGACGAGTTTTGTGATTATGGTACAATTCGATTCAGAATTGGTATGTGGGGGTTTTTGGGGACGGAAATTGTGAATTTTTTGTCAAAATTCAAAAATTCAAGATGGCGGACAAGTTTTCTGATAATGGTCCGATTCGATTCAAAATTGGTAAGTGGGGGTTTTCGGGGTCGTAGATTATGAATTTTTTGTCAACATTTATAAATTCAAGATGGCGGCTCCAAAATGGCGGAGGAGTTTTGTGATTATGGTCCGATTCTATTCAAAATTTGTATGTGGGGATTTTTAGAGTCGGAGATTAGGAATTTTTCATGGAATGGAAATGGCGGCTCATGGAGTTTGTGTTAGAGAAAAAAACAAAATGGCGCTCCAAGATGGCAGAGGAGATTTCGGTTTATGGTCCGATTAGATTCAAAGTTGGTTGTTGGGGTTTTTCAGTGACGAAGATTACGGATTTTTCTTCAATATTGATAAAATCAAAATGGCGGCTCCAAGATGGCCGATGATCTCTGTGTTTATGGTCCGATTCTATTTGAAATTGGTGTGAGAGGGGTTTTCGGGGTCGGATATTATGAATTAGTCGAAGATTATTGATTTTTATTTAAAATTCATAAATTGAAGATGGCAACTCCAAGATGGCGGATGAGTTAATCTTCAGATGGCCTCCTCATTGAAGGTCCAGATAGCTCAGAGCTTACAGGAAAAAAAGGCTTCATATAATAACGATGCTTCAACAAAAATGCATAGATTAAGGCTTACTAAAAAGCGCAATATAAAATAATTAATAAAAAAACTTTTCAAAGACAAGCTTATTTTCAAATGCACTAAAAAGTAAAAAATAATTGCTTTGGATGTGTAACGTCGGTTATTCCGTGAGTTGAAGTTTCAAAAGCTTGTCGCTTTTGTATTCGAACTCAAAAATTTGTGCGCGACAAGCTTTTGAATCTATAACTCAGGGAATAACCTACGTCACACATCCAAAGCAATATTTTTTACTTTTTAGTGCATTTGAATAATAGCTTGTCTTTAAAAAGTTTTTAATAATTATTTTTTTACATGAGGTTTCACATAAAACTTCGACTTTACTTTGCAAATGTTGAATATTCTGAACTACTAGGGAATCACTTAAGAAAATATTTTGTGATATTTTTTACAGATGGAAGAAGACATCAGAAAGTTGAGACCTAAATCATCCATAACTGATCAGGATTACCAAAATCGTTTGACTAGTGGACAAAAATCAATCAAAATATTACAGAACAGACTAGAAAATGCAATCAAACGTTTTTGCAGCATTTTAACTGAGAATAAGAAACTACGAGAATACATTGATCACCTTCTCAAAGAAAGGTACCATATTCCATATGTTTATAAATATGAGATTCAGTCGCTTTCTGTTCAAATTTCCCCTCTCTTTCGAGTTGATATGTCCAAAAAAACATGTGTTATTTATAATAAGAATATTTATTTCAATTTGCAATTAACCTGTGCTTGTGACTGCAGAATATTTTTTGTATTCCTAAAATATTTGTCTCAAACCTGTTTAGTATTTCACAATGGATTTATTTCTATAATATATCATCATTTCAGGAACCTTCTCAATGAAATATGGGAAAAACTATTGAAAGATATTGGCGTAGGAAAAAAATTCATGGTGGAATTAATTGAACAAGCCATTGTTGCTTTTGACCAGCGGGAAGAATGGTGCTCGAAACTTGTTGCGCTAAAAAAAAGAGCGCAAAATGATTTTTTGGCTCATTCAGAGGTAACTTGTCTCTTTGAAAAATCGGGTGATCTTGAAAAAAATATAGGGTGTTTAATAATTGAATGCTGATCCTAAAGGGCGATAATCCTTGGGGGATTTTAAGAAAAATTCTTCAGATGAACAGGTCCGAGATACAGAGTGTTAAAATTTAAAAAACAGTTTTTCCCCAATATTTCTAAAACTACTTTGTATTTTTTTTTTCAATTTTGGTACATGTTTTTTTTTCATTTTCATCAGTGGTGTCTCTGTTAACATGCCCTGCAATATTTTTTATTAAAATAATGATACGCCACTGTTTTTTAATGAATATTATTTTTATATTTGTCTCCTATCTTCTCATAAAAATAGTCTCTTGCTTGTCACTATGCGATTTTTTTCTCTTAGTCTCAATTTCACAATTTTTGTGGTAACCTAGGCAAGATTTTCATAATTTAATAGTAACTATTATTTAGTCATAAGTACGCATAAAAATATATTTTTAATGTTTAAAAACTATTTTGAACAAAAAATTAAATCAGCCATTTAAAATGTCCGCCTCCCGCACGCTTCAGCTCTCCTTCTCATTGACTCCCGCACTCTCTGGAAAATTTCTGGAGTATTTCTTATAGCTTCACAGGAAACTATTGAGCAGTTTCGCAATTCTTCCTCAGTTTGGAATGGTTGACTGTAAACGAAGGTCTCAAGATGTCCTCAAAGGAAATAATCCAGAGTGTTTAGGTCTGGGGATCCAGCTGGCCCTGACTCTGTGCCTCCACGACCTATCCAGCGATTATTAAAGTTTTGGTTTGAATATTCATGTGCCAGATCACTAAAATGAGCAGTACATAAACCACATGCGATTTCGCATTAAAATAGGAACATCTTCCAACAGAATTGGCAAATTATCTTCAAGTAACCGGCGATGATTATGTCCATTTAATATTGGTAGAAAAAAAGGTCCAATTAAGTAATCTCCAATAATTCCAGCCCACACATTCAATAAGAACTGCTTCTGGTGATGATATTCCATGATTGCATACGGATTTTCCTCGGCGATTATTATAAAAATTTCTGATACTGTCTTTAGTAAAACTTTTTGGAGAAACCATTGGCGGAAATTCACGAGTAATAGAAAGTCTCGAGGAAGTAGATCCTGTGAAAATGTGATAGGGATATAATAAATAATCATGGAGAATCCTCCTTACTAGAATATATGGGACCAGTGCCAGAAACGAAATATTAGTATATGCGCAAGGAATCTTCCGAAATGAAATAGCAATTGAAATTTTCTACAGTATTATGATGGTGATGATGATGTATGAAAGTTTGCACACAAATATGATAAAAATATGATAATGGTGCTTCTAATAAATCATAAGATCATATTTATCAGTGGTTGTGACAATAACATACAAGATGGGAAAAAAGGGCGTATCTGGAAATTTCTTTTTCACAGTATATTCAGAACAAACTGAGAAAGCATACCTACCCCATTTCGGATTCTGTATCTCAATACTCATCCAATGAATACAAAACCCCGATTTCCAAAAAAAAATTTTCCAAAACAGAGTTAATTCATCTTTCTGGAAATTTTTCACTTTTATTCAAAAAGTGAGAAAGTATCCAACCCCATCTCAGATTTTGTATCGAATTCCACCCTGGAAACTACGTTCCTGTATTTAAAAAATTCCAGAACGAGTTAATTCATCGTTTCTGGAAATTTTTTTCCCACTTGTATTCAAAACGTACTAGGAAGCTATGCCTACCCTTTGTAGATTGTATAATCAATATCATGGAAACTACCTCCTGATTCAAAGAACTCCAGAACAGAGTTATTCACGTTTCTGAAAATCTTTACTCTATATCAAAAGCAAGAAATACCTACCCATTTCATGGTTTTGTATCAAACTCACCTCGAAACTACCCTTGTATTCAAAAAAAATCTCAGAACAGAGTTACATCATCGTTTCTGGAAATTTCTTTTCCTCTATATTTAAAACAGCTGAGAAAGCATTCTACCCCATTTCGGATTTGTATCTCAAACTCACCTGGAAACTACCCCGTATTCAAAAAAATCTCCAGAAACAGAGTTGAATTCATCGTTTCTGGAAATGTTCTTTTCCACTCTTTATTCAAAACAAACTGAGAAAGCATGCTACCCCATTTTAGATTTTGTATCTCAATCTCACCTGGAAACTACCCTGTATTTAAAAAAATCTCCAGAACAGAGTTAATTCATCGTTTCTGGAAATTTATTTTCCACTCTGTATTCAAAACGTACTAAGGAAGCATGCCTACCCCATTTCGGATTTTGTATGTCAATACTCACCTGGAAACTACCCCCGTATTCAAAGAAATCTCCAGAACAGAGTTAATTCACCGTTTCTGTAAATTTCTTTTTTACTCTATATTCAAAACAAGCTAAGAAAGCATACCTACCCCATTTCGGATTTTGTATCTCAATACTCACCCTCGAAACTACCCCGTATTCAAAAAAATCTCCAGAACAGAGTTACTTCATCGTTTCTGGAAATTTCTTTTTCCTCTATATTTAAAACGAGCTGAGAAAGCATGTCTACCCCATTTCGGATTTTGTATCTCAAAACTCACCCTGGAAACTACCCGCGTATTCAAAAAAATCTCCAGAACAGAGTGAATTCATCGTTTCTGGAAATGTCTTTCCCACTCTATATTCAAAACAAGCTAAGAAAGCATACCTACCCCATTTCGGATTTTGTATCTCAATACTCACCCTCGAAACTACCCCGTATTCAAAAAAATCTCCAGAACAGAGTTACTTCATCGTTTCTGGAAATTTCTTTTTCCTCTATATTCAAAACGAGCTAAGAAAGCATACCTACCCCATTTCGGCTTTTGTATCTCAAGACTCACCCTAGAAACTACCCCCGTATTCAAAAAAATCTCCAGAACAGAGTTAATTCATCGTTTCTGGAAATTTATTTTTCACTCTATATAAAACGAGCTGAATATAGAGTGTTAAAGAAATTTCCAGGAACGATGAATTAACTCTGTTCTGGAGATTTTTTTTGAATACGGAGTAGTTTCCAGGGTGAGTATTGAGAT
Source organism: Gonioctena quinquepunctata (assembly GCA_018342105.1). Lineage (NCBI taxonomy): Eukaryota > Metazoa > Arthropoda > Insecta > Coleoptera > Chrysomelidae > Gonioctena > Gonioctena quinquepunctata. The sequence goes on along the minus strand of JAFIRS010001791.1, from coordinate 42,477 downwards.
ACCAAATCCGAAATGGGGTAGGTATGCTTTCTCAGCTCGTTCTGAATATACTGTGAAAAAGAAATTTCCAGATACGCCCTTTTTATCCCAACTTGTATGTTATTGTCTCAGCCACTGATAAATATGATCTTATTATGATTTATTAGAAGCACCATTATCATATTTTTATCATATTTGTGTGTAAACTTTCATTCATCATCATCATCATCATAATACTGTAGAAAATTCCAATTGCTATTTCATTTCGGAATATTTTGAAGGAATAACATATGACACCCTTGCGCATATACTAATATTTGGTTTCTGGTGCGACGACCGTTTCTGTTTTCACACTGGTAATACGAGCGATCTTTAAATTATTGGTAATTTTTCTCATATTTATGACGGGATTTTCCTCAACTGAATTTAGAACATCTACCTCAATAGCTGGAGTTTTTACAGTTCGAGGTGACCCTTTTAAGTGATAATTTGGCTCAAAACTTCCTGCTTCACATAACCTGTGGGTGCTTGAAATCGTTCGAGCATCAGGAACCATTCTATTTGGGAAGCGCTCTACATACAGTCGCCTGGCTTCATATACGTTCCCGTCAGCAAGCCCATACAAGTAATGCATACCTAATGATTCGGTATTTGTAAAATTTACCTTTTTTTTTAATAAAAAATTGTCTATAACTTAAATAATGTCACAAGCCGCGAATTTAGATAAAGACGTGTTAAAATAGTTTACGTTTATAAAGCAACAAAATGTTTTCTTAGCATACTAGATTAGATGTTTCTAGACAAGATAATCCTACTCTTCAACAGCTGAATTCGCATAGGGGCAAGCAAATGAATACATTTAATTTTTAAATTTTAAACCGTTCGCCAAACGCAAAAAAGTTAAGAGGCCACCTGAAATGATTTTAGGAAATGCGAGATATCCAACGAAAACTCGACCACGATTTGACTCTTAGAGAGTTCCTTAGCGTGAAAGGACAGAAGAGAATTCTGAGGGATTTGGAGGAGAAGGAAAAGAAAAAGAGAGAATGTGAGATTCAAAGTTTGGAGAATCAGTTGATGGTATATGAAAAAACAATGGAACAGATTCAGGTGAGTAACGAGTGATTTTTGAATTGATGTGGCCCATTTGATGAAAATCCATATTAAAGCAAATAAAAAACACTCACTTCTCTTAATAATAATAACAACTTTATTCATCCCAAGAAATTATACAATTTTTTATATTAGGGACACAATGATAACAAAACAAATAACATATACTTATATTTCTAAAGAAGTGTATGCATTATTTTGTCAAAAAAACGGCATTATTACCTAATAAAAAAGGTTATATTTCTCCTATTATTATTTTTCTTGGAATCATGTTTTCCAAAATAAAATGAAAATTTATCGAGAGATATCTAATATTTTTTCAAATGAATCTTGAAAAGTCTATTGAAACGCATGTAGGAAGTAAATTGTATGTCATTATACCTGGATAAAAAAGTGTCAAGAATGAGTATTTCTCCACAAAAAAACAAGTTTCAAACAATACCTTGATAAAATATTGTCTTACGACCAAAGTTTCATTTTATTGGATTAGTATACACATTTTTACAGCGGCGAGTATTGTACTCATGGATATAGTCAATTTGTGTGAATGTGAAGTTAGAATGTTTAGCAGAATTTTTTATAGAGTGGATTAAACAGCAACAAGTTTATTGACTGTTCTAGATACTGGTATCTGAATATACATTTTATTATTCTGTTTTGTATTATTTGCAATAATTTTGTAATATTTTGATTTGCAGTTCCCCACACTGAAGGTAGGTATTGTAATTTTGAATAAAAAAGTCAAAAATAAATGTATCTCAAATATCCAAAGGAAGATAGTTTCGAATCCTGAATAGAATTCCAACCATAGGTGATAGGTGACGTCTTAAATTTTCTATGTTTACTGAAAGGAAGAGTTTCATCTAAATATAGTCCAAGAAATTCAATTGTAGTGGAATATTTGATAATATGCCGAATTTAATGGTATGATTTTGAACATTTCTAAGTCTGTTTTAGTTATAAACATAAACGAAGATTTTTCAATATTTAATGTTGCCAATCTGAGATTATTTTCAAATCGTTTTTCATATGAATTATTTATGGAATCTAAGTCATTACTATTGTGAATTGATGTAGTATATAATTTTAATGGTACGGTTAATTTCTGTTGGGAAACGGAATTTATATAAATAAGAAAGAGTAATGGTACAAAAATAGATCCTTGAGGTACCCTACAAGATATATCTCTAAAAGAACTATTATAATATCCAAGATTAACATATTGTTCCTACCATATAAATAATTTTTAAATCAGTTATGAACCACTCCATGAATTCCACTTTCATATAATTTTCAGTTGTAATACCACAAGAGAGTGAGAATAAAGTGAAAATAATTCGACAGATTTCGAAAACTTGTTGCCAGGCAATAGACACGAGAGCCCAACGGGCTCGAGTGGCTATTGCCAAATGGCAACAAGTTTGAGAAAGAAATCTGGAGAATTATTTTCTACTTTATCGAACTCTCGAGTGGTATTCTATAGATTATTTTTTTCGTCTAATTTTTAACCAATCAGAACGTTCAATTTAGTTAAGTTACCTTGTATAATTTCGATAATACCTGATTATACATAGAGTAGCTCTACCAATCGAAAATTTTACAATAATTTCATTTCCGTAGTAACCACATCGACATCAATATACACCAATACACAAACTAACAGGACCGTCAAATTTTGACGTTTATCAATAATTGTTCAAAAATGAGTCGATTCGGAGATTTATTATTAAATGCAATAGAGAAAGAATACAAAATACTGAGCCTCATAATACAGTGAAAACAAAAAAGTACCTATGGAAACAATTTCTTACGTTTTATAGTGAAAGAAACTATGTAATAAATGAATCAATTTCCACTGAAATGATTACATCCATTTTGAAAGATTGGGCTTTCAATATGCGAAAAGGTAAAGGAGAAAATTATAAAGTGTTTATATTTACTTAATTTACTAAAAAAATAATCGTATCAAATACAATACGTACTACAAAATAAATACGGATATACATCCCAAACTTCCTGCATAATTACAAATCGTGTCAGTTTGACAGAATAATCCTCCCGCTTCGCGGTCGGATTATTTAAACTGTCAAACTGACACTCTTTGTAATTATTCAACAAGTTATCGATGTATAACCTGATTATTTTGAAGTACTAATATTACTACTGATTTGATGTTACGATCACAAACACATTTCCTCGCACAATGATACAAGGTACTAAACCGGTTTTGATTCATTTCTCACTTTTCATACGAATTTTTTTTTTTTTTTTTTATTTCTGGTTCCCACGAAAAGGGATATCCTGTAATGTTCAGAGAACATCGTGGGAACCTAGGGAAAGAAGGTAGGAGTTGGTGTTCTTCTTAAATTTCTGAAGGTTGTATGCCTCGGGGAACACCTCCTTAGGCAATGAGTTCCAAAGCCTCGCTGTTCGTTGGATGAACGAGTCTTTGGAAAGTGATGTTCTGCAGGTCTCCAAAGTGACCACGAAGGGGTGTGATGACTGAACTTGACGGGTTAATCTCGAAGAGACTGCCAAAGCAGGAACGATTGTTGATATTTCAGAAGAGCATCGCCCATGAAAATATCTATAAAATAGAGACAAATCGCCAACTTTTCTACGGTGTTCCAGACAAGTGAGCGAGTTTGTAAGCGAGGCATCACCGACGAGACGAATTGCCCTTTTTTGGACAGAATCCAATAGCCTCAGGATATGTTTAGGTGCCGCACTCCAAATATGGGAACAGTATTCCAGGACAGGTCGGATCTGTGCCTTATAGATCATAAGCAGCTGACTGGGGGTGAAATAGCTCTTGGCACGAAACAGAAAACCAAGTTTTTGGGATGCACTTTTGGCAATGGACCTCACGTGATTTTCCCAGGAAAGGTTATTGCTGATAGTAATACCAAGCATCGATATGGATGGCTTCAGTGGTATGGTTATTCCTGACAAAGTTATGTTAGGCACAGTGAGATCAGCTTTTCTAGAGAAAAGACATGCTTGTGTTTTGTTTGCATTGAATTCTACCAAGTTATTAGATCCCCATTCGAGAATTGTTGCTAAGTCCATATTTATATTATTAACATTTCTTCCTCGTTCATTTCTGGTTTCACGGGCTGATATAGGGGCCCTGGAAGAGAAAGAGGTATGGAGGGTACTATCATCGGCAAAGCTGTGTACTGGACATGAAGTTGCTTTCAACAGGTCGTTGATGTGAAGTAGAAATAGTGTTGGTGCGAGAATAGATCCTTGCGGAACACCAGCATTTATGAGTAGAGTGTCAGATGAAACTCCATCGACCACTACATGGAGAGACCTGTTTGAGAGAAACTAGCAAGCAGAGAACACAGCTGAGGGGGCAAGCCATAAGACGGAAGCTTGGCGAGGAGTCCCTGGTGCCAAACTCGATCGAACGCCTTGGAGATATCTAATGCCACAGCTAAAGTTTCTCCATACTTTTCAATAGATAGCTGCCATATATGTGAGACGTAAGCGAGCAGGTCACCAGTTGATCTCTGATGGCGGAAGCCATATTGCCTATCGTTGACAATTCCTGAGTCTTCCAGATATTTCATGAGCTCGATGTTGATGGCTTTTTCCATGACCTTTGAAATAATAGATAGCAGTGCGATAGGTCTGTAGTTGCTAGGTAGGGCCTTTTTGCCTTTTTTAGGGACTGGCTGTACTCTTGCAATTTTCCAATTGGACGGAAATACCCCAAATTGTAAGAGTGGTTGAACAACTTGCAAAGAACAGGTGTTAGTTCGGGGCACATTTCTTGAGAACAATCGGCGGAATTCCGTCAGATCCACAGGCTTTGTTGGTGTTGAGACCCAGCAAAATCTTTCTGATAGTACGTTGGCGAAAGGTGATCTCGGGCATGTGACTGTCAATAGGTGTAATGTTCGGGGGTTGTTTTCCCGATGAATCCAGAGTGGAATTTCCAGCAAATAGGTGCGCAAAGATATTGGCTTTTTCCTGGGCAGTCGTTGCTAGTGTTCCATCTTCTTTGGTTAGGGGAGGAAATGAGCTGGAAGTAAAGTTTCTTCCCACAGCTTTGGCGAAAGACCAAAATGAACGGGATCCGTTAGGACATTCAGCAAGTTTTGATCTTATTTTGGCTTTGTGGGCATCTTTTGAGCATTCTATTGTCTCTTTACATATGCCTCTAGCCTCGACATATGCTGCTCTGGTCTCAGGGCCCGGATTTTTTAGCCATCGATGGTATGCTGCCTGTTTGGAAGCCACAGCTCTAGAGCAGTTTCTGTTGAACCAGGTCTTATCGGATGATGTTCTTCTTTCGGTATTCGGTATGTAAGTTTGCATCCCCAACATGATGATTTCAGAAATTGTCTCAGCACATCGTGTTGGATCTACTGAAGAGAAACAAACTCTCTTCCATGGAAACGCTGAGAAAAACATACGAAGACCTTCCCAGTCGGCCGAATTGTAATGCCACATGAGACGGGGTGGTATTGTGCAGCTCGATGGTAAATGGAAAGAGCATGTTGTGGAGATGAGGGTGTGGTCAGAGTTTCCAAGTGGGGCACAAACTTCTATTCTATACGGGTCAGGTTCTATTCTATACGGGTCAGGTTATTCTATACGGGTCAGAATTGATGACAGACGTCAAATTGAAATATACGTTGTCAAAGAATAAAAACAAAATATCTCAAATTATTCCCGCGCCAATTTTCTAGGTAGATTATTCTCACTATAATAATGTTTTGATTGGCCAATACGTACATGAATGATTTGAATTGAAAGTTTCCATTGATTTCTAGAAATGTCAAAAAATAATCAGTTACAAAATATATCAAGGGAATATTATTTTGCCGGTTTTTTTTTATCGATATATTGTTACTTGAGTAATATCCCGAGGCAAATCAAAGAGAGTAAACGTTATCTGAATAAATGGTCAAACACTATGCTGCTCATGATTTGTTGTTTGTTCCATTTCAGAATAGTTTACACATTATATAGTTAATCATATATGATAATGTTTCACAAAATTCAGTTCTTCTATAAACTTTACTTTCTGTAAAATTCTGACAAAATGAATCCCCGTTCTATTACACGTATTTTGGCAACGAAACCTTGGGAAGTAAATTAAATATTCATTATAGCCCAAAAATTAGCACTATTTCAAATATATAAAATTGTTAACAATCTTTTCACAGATCTTATAGGGGTATTCAAAATTAGGGGAGTAATTTTTTAGGAACCCTGCCATTACGAACATTCGAATTGTGTTCTCAAGAGTTTATTAATTATTACAATGGTAGCTTATTATTGATTATATCATCATTTCTTGTTATGCTTTTTTGCAGCTATTTTGTGAAGAAGATGATGTCCAGCGCATCGCTTCTCAATTCCTAAAACGCGAGGAAGAAAATTTCGCCCTTTTCAATTACGTCAATGAACTGAACCATGAAATTGAACTGTTGACATCAAGTTTGATGGAAATGGAAGAGAAAATTGGTAATGATTCAGTTTTATTTTATTTTTTAAATACAAATAGGAAACACTTTGTTCCCTTTTTTTTTCTCAGCAAGGAGCTGAATGTTATTATTTTCAATTAGTAGATTTGTAATCCACAATTCTGTCTATTTTTGTGGTAATTTCAATTGTAATCAAAAATAGTAAGAAACTCAAAACATCAACAATTAACACTTCTATTATTTTTTGACTATTTTTTCAATAACTATATAATAAAAATTAATCTTGATTCTTTGTAAGCGCAAAACGTGAGAACGGCTGGAACGATTTGGATTTATTTTTTAAATGTTCGTAAAAGCCCGAGGATGGATGATAAGAAAGGAAAAATTTAGGAAAGTTGCCCGGAAATTGGAAAATTCGGGTAAATAAGAAATTTGGCGAAGAAAAAGACTATCGAGTCATTTATTACCAAAGAGGAAATAACTGAGTGGTTACACTGTCGCCTACCAAGCAGAAGGTCACAGGAACGAATCCCGGTCAGGGTAACATTTTTTTAAATTTTATAAACAACGGCTGGACCGATTTGGCTAATTGTTTTTTTTACTCCGACTAAGGTTTATAGGGAAAGAAAGGATTTTTAGAAAAGTTATTGAAAATTTCATCATTCTGGAAAAGTTTTCAGGAATATATAATATACAGGGTATTATGTAACAAGTGTCCGATATTTTACAGGACGATTCCTCAGTTATTTATAAGGTGAAAAGTTCATATAAGCATGGGTCCGCAGGCCTTCATTCTTGATATACAGGGTGTTAAAAATTTATTTTTATTTTGTTTTTTCGTAAATAATTTTTAAAATAATGTCGATATTTGGACGAAAATTGGTATCTAGGGATTTTTTAATATGAGAAATTCAATTTTGATCTTAGTTTGGCCCTTAATTGTAGGGGGCGCCGCATACAGGTCTTTGTCTCTTTTGGGGAGTCACAACTTTGTCGTGCATGTATGTATCACATTTTCTAGATTCTAGATTTCTCGATTCATCTATCATTTTTACGTGAATAAGGAACGCTTTTCAAAAGTCGCTACAAGCAGCTGTTTTCGAGATATTTTGATTTAAACTAATCGATGCAAGTGTTTGTCAAAAAGTGAAACAATTTTGAAAACTTTTTTTTAATTCTACATAGAAACATTTCAAACGCTTATTTTCAAACAACAATAAACAACGGAACACTAGATATAAATCTTAATCAAAATCACAATAAACGTTCGAAATGTCCACCTCCTGCCTGTATGCACGCATCCAATCTTCTTCTCATTGATTCGCGCACTCTTTGGAACATTTCTGGAGTATTTTGAATCGTTCTACAAGAGATAATTATTCGATTACTTAATTCTTCTTCATTTTGGATAGGTGTCTGGTAAATTAAGGATATCAGATGTCCCCACAGGAAAAAATCCTGTCTGTTAAGGTCTGGTGACCTAGGGGGCCATGGTTGAGGCACTCTCCGACTTATCGGCGGGTTCACGAACTTTTTGAAAGTTATATCTCGAACCGCCAACAAATTGTCAAAATCCGTTTTAGGTCCACTACTATTTATAATGTACATAAATAGCTTACTCAATATTAATACCAGCGGAAAAATCTGCAGTTTTGCTGATGACACTGCAGTGCTTTATACCGCCGACATATGGAATGATCTGAAACGGAAAGCTGAGAATGATTTCACTAAATTTATAGACTGGTTCAATCACAATATGTTAACCATCAGTTTCAAAAAAACCATGGCACTTCCACTTTCAAGCTACGTGAATGGATTACCTGACTTTGATACACTAGATATTCCATACGACAACCAAATCATTGAAATTAAACTGACAGATAAAATGAAATATTTAGGTGTCACAATAGATCGCCACTTGAGATGGAATATTCACATTGAACAAGTCAGTAATACGCTTCGGACAATGATATATACATTCAAATGTCTTACTAAAGTAATGAAAGTGCCGCAATTGAAAATGGTCTATTTTGCCCTTGTTGACTCTAGGATAAGTTATGGTATATTAGGATGGGGAGGACTCGCTTCATCAAATCTGGAAAGGATCAATATACTGCAAATTTTTTTTCTGAAAATTATTTTGGAAAAGGACCGTAACTTTTCAAGTGATGCTCTCTATGAAGAAAGCAGAATACTTGACTCACGTCAGATTTATTTTTATAAAATAGCATTCTATTGTCAAAAAAAACAAGAATAAGTTCTTGCTTGTTTCTCATTTTCATGAGACTAGAAATAAAACCAAAAAATAATTTGTTCTATTAGCTTCAAAGAAAACTGTTGGTCAAAAATGTTACACCTTTCTTGCCCCTAGAGAGTATTCAATTACCTTCCCCAGCACTTGAAAAGTATAGTTAATTATAATTTATTCAAATCGAAGCTTAAGCAATTTATTTTGATAGAAGACAGAAGAAAAATACACCATATAATAGAGAATAAACTGAACGTATAGAGTAGCACTTAAAATTTCATATTTGACTTCCTGTTTATGTTTATTAATCGCGTCTTTATTGGTATTGAAAATGAATATAGAACTTGATGTTCATACTTACTCTAAGTGGATTCCGTACTCGTAACAATTTTTCTAGCGGACAGCCTCCAGGCTTTGTTAATTTTTGTACTGATAGGCATACACTTACTGTTAGTTGAGAAAACCATAATGTACTACACCAAACTTGTTGCCAATTCTTGAATGATGTTCCGCACAGTTCGCAAAAATCCAACGCAGACAGCCCCTTGGCTTTGCGATTTTGCGAATTTGTGCTGAACATTCTTGATATGTTTTAAAATAATATTATAATTTTAAACACTTTTCTTTATTGTATACACTATCTGCAGACAGCCAATTAGGCTTTGCGGTTTCCTTTTGTTTATTTGTCCGATTATTCCCAGCAAACATCACCTAAATGGCGCTGTAAAGGCGAGATGCTTACTTTCCGGCAATCAATCAATGGCCCATCTAAGTCTACAAATCATTGGGCCAGCTCGCCCGCGTCCCACCGGCCGGCTGCCGGCCGCCAAAAGAGCCGCAAGAATAGCCAATGAATATGTAAGTGGAACACAACTGGGCCTCTGCTGGCACTTTCTGACCACCGCTGGCCCACATATGATGGGGAATTATCGGCAAGATGGTGGTCATTATATACAAAAATCGGGAAAACTTCAATGGTTTTATTGTTTACCCAGGCACTTCTAGACGGCGGTGATATACTGGAACACTTCTCAACACAATACTGGCCCATTTGTAACCCATTATATAACCGGTGTTATATACATTTATAAATACGTATATTATGGCTAGCAAAATAGTATAGGAAAAATAATTTAATAACATACACAAACGCAAAAATTGTGCCCTTTCCAGAGAAGTGTTATTTCCATTTTATTTTAAATAGCCCCTAGATATGCAAATCGCTTAGATACCCTCTAGATTAGTCTAGGAAACTCAGTGAATAATTTTGAATCATTATTTCTGTTATTAAAAAAGATTGTTGCAAATCAATTATTATAAAAGACTTTACAATGATTTGATATTAAAAATTCAGATAAACATTTTTTATTCATGAAGTTGTATCAAATGTATTTGCAACAAGAAATATAATTTTTAATAACTCAAAAATAGTAACATGAAATGACTACTACTTTACTGGTAATGCCTAGGTAAGTTCTATTACATGGGGTTGTTCTAAATTAACTAAAATATTTTTTGTTTCAAATAGGTCGCAATTTCTTATTTGTGCTCATTATTTAATTTCAAACAACTATATACCAAAACATATTGCTATATTTATTCAAGATATGGGTGGTCTACTATTGAACCTAATCAAAACAATTTTTTGTGTACCTCGTATACTTAGAGAGATAGGGCAATACTGACCAACCATTTTTCATGACATGCACCAACTTACTACGATGGTTGCATTTCAGTGAAGTTATTAAAAAAATACATTTGTTAGACTTTTTGGATATATGTATATATAAAATATATAGATGAACAGCTAACGAACATTAAAATAACATATAAAATGAAAGGAATAAACAAAAATTAAATATTCTTCTATGAGTACACAAACATAAAACAAATATTCCAATTTAATTAAAAAAAATTTTAATGAAAGGAATAAACAAAAATTAAAAATTCTTCTATACTGTAGCCAAACCTTTATGGTGTTCTCAACTTCACTAAATGTCGCATTCTGGGCCATTGGATTTTTTCTTACACATACTGAAATCAAACAAAATTTACTGTTAATAAAATATTATACATATTTTATAAAAAAGAATATTTTTGACAGACACTGCCCTCTGGTATAAGAGCAACCGAAGGACATGTGTATCGGGCTCGTTGGCCTTTGTCATCACGGTATAGCCAAGCGCAACACTTGGTTGCAAGCTAAAACAACAAACAAGCCCAGTCAGCAACAGAACCGTGACCACAAGACAAAAATCAACATCATTCACAGAGGCGGCTATAGCTACTTGCGTTTCAACCATCCCTTGCAACAAAGTGTACAAATGTTTGTACTTCGCTACACATTTGCCATCTTCAGGTGATGTCTATAGTTTCGAACTCGAAACTATAGAACTATAAGTATAAGCAAATAGTGGAAGATGGAGGATTTTGACTTACCATGAATGAGTGTATGTAATTTCTTCATAACACAAAACCCACTTTGTTATTCCTTCCAGTCCAGTTCATAGTTACAGATAATCGTTGTGTAATGAGATTTGTCAAGATCTTTCTTGTGCCTTCAGCAGCATCTTTTCCACCAAATAATTGAAACTGGGATCACTGAAAATAGATAATAATAGAAAATAGGTAAGGTTAAGTGTGACAAATCGAAGTTGTTTTTTTTCAGGTGGAACACATTCCACAATTAATATGAGATTATCATCAATCTTGAAAACCCTGTTCTGGCTCCAAAATATCGTAATTAATATCAGAATCAGAACTATAATTAGAAGACATTGAATCATCATGTTGTGAATCTGAAGCATCCTGTGAATCGGAACACACAGGAGCTCCTGTTCGTGTGAACATGAAGCTTCAATGTAATCTTCAAATTGTATCCCAGTACTACCAGAAAGGATGATTTGATGAGTCGAGATTCACTATGAACTTCCAATTGATGGGCTGTTGATACAATATCTTCCCTAGCTATTAATTCAGCATTAATTGTATTTAGGGTAATCTGGGTACTCTTTTTAACCAACCTTCATATGACGCTTGCTTTTTCGTTTCAGTGTAGTAGACATTACGAATGTTTTAATGCGTTTATTCATATGTTTACTTACTCCTTCAATTCTTCCATATGTGAACACAATAACACAATTGAACTGACAAACGAAAATCACCGCTTCCCGCTTTACTACATATAACATAACCACAAAAAACAATAACAATGCAAATGGTGCCTCTAGCCTCTACCACAGTCCCCGCATTATCCACCTAGAAGTCTTCTACTCTCTTCGCGGGCTCGTTGCTCATGCACCCTATCGAAAACAGCACATATGCCAGGTCGTAGTGGCGAAAATGCTGAACTCCTGAAATGGCCCAGCTCTGTAAATACCCTGAGGGCAGGTAAATGGCGTGGATGTGAAGGCCCAACAAATTTTAAAGCACAAAATACCGTAACGTAATTGCCTTTTAATTTCGTGCACTGGCCCGCTGTTGTTCTACCGGTGCCATCATTGTGCCAACAGTTCCAGCCGAGGCCCACCAGTTTACCGAACATTCATGTTTGCTGGGTTTATGTAATTATTTTTCTGTATTACAAATAAACATTATTATTATTATTATTATATTATCTGAAAATTCTCGCGCTTGGATGCTAAAATGTGCCGGGGCACTGTCATGCATAAACCACATTTCATTTCGTAGTACAAGCGGCACATCTTCCAGTAAAATAGGCAAATCTTCTTCAAGAAAATGACGATATCTCTCTCCGTTTAATCTTCCTGGAATAAAGAATGGACCTCTAAAATAATCCCCAAGGATTCCTGCCCACACGTTAAGAGCGAACTGTTCTTGGAAATATGATTCCTGTATCGCATGGGGGTTTTCCTCTGACTACAAATGATTGTTGTCAAAAACAGCTGCTGGTAGCGACTTTTGAAAAGCATACCTTTTTCACGTAAATATGATAGAGGAATCGATTTTTCTTCTAGAGAATGTGATACATACATGCACGACAAAGTTGTGCCTCCCCAAAAGAGACAAAGACCTGTAGGCGGCGCCCCCTACAATTAAGGGCCAAACTAAGATCAAATTTGAATTTATCATATTAAAAAATCCCCAACTACCAATTTTCGTCCAAATGTCGACATTTACAAATTATTTACGAAAAACCAAAACAAAAATACATTTTTAACATCTTGTATATAAAAAATGAAGGCCTTGCGGACCCATGCTTCTATGAACTTTTCACCTAATAAATAACTGAGGAATCGTCCTGTAAAATATCGGACAGTTATTACATAACACCCTGTATAATAAAAATGAATGTCTGTTTGTGTTGGTAAGCTCATAACTTGAGAACAGCTGGACCGATTTGGCTAATTTTTTTCGGGAGAACGGGATAACGAACGGAAAAACGGCCTAACGGTAAAACGAGTTAACAGGAAAAGAAACAGGAAAACGGGGTTAATGGGAAAATGGGATAACGAAAAAACGGGATAACTGGAAAATGAGATAATGGAAGACGGGATAAAACGAAAAAGGAAAAACGGGAAGCTGGCAGAGTCAAAGGCATAACCTAGATGGAACAACAACAAAAAAAACAAAGAAAAAAAAATTCTACGCGGACGAGTTTTTAGGAAAAAAAATTTAGGTAATATAGAAAGTTGGACAGGACAACGTCTGTCGGGTCAGATAGTACTTATTATAATCACAATGCATATATCCAGAAGTTATATAAGCGACCATGTAATTCAATATAACAGGCCGAAGGACCTCAACGGTCGATGGCCTTCTGGGTGATCCAATAAAGTACATTAATTATTATTATTACTAAGAGACCTCGAAAATTCTTGTGTCATGTCATAACTTTTATTTGAGACTTCATCTAATTTGATAGTTTGTCCTCTTCGAGATTTACAAGGACAGCTTGTCGCTCCAAGCCTCGTGTGTTGCCAGTTCTGATTAGTGCGAAATTCTATCTCACCAATCAGAAACAAATCACATACGTGGCTTGTAGCAAAAAGCTTCGATGCAACCTATCTATCAAGCCTTATTAGCTCTATTGAACGTGGAAATCGGTGCCAGATTTTTTTTGTTTGTGCAAAATAACTGTTTGAAATATATTTTACTGCCTAACAATAAAGAAGATTTTGATTTCCTCAAAATAATTTTTAGATGACCAAGTAGAGATAAGTGAGACACGTGCCACTGAGCGACATGCGAACTTACAATTACTTGAGGCTGATCTGGAAGAAGCCAAAAAACAGGTAGGCTTCTAGTTGGTTTTGTAAAAACTTAAAAATTGTACGGATAATTTTCATTATTGGTAAATAGACTTTGTGTCAGTTTTTTTTCGATCTTCGATCTTTAAACGAACAATTCTTGTAATATACAGGGTGAGTCAACAGGATTCCCATGGTTATTGCTCCTTAATATATCACTATTTCGATTTCTTATATTTTTTTTGTTAAAGGAACCATCTAAGACCACCTTGAAAAATAATTTTTATTCATCCAGGGTGCATCATTGATGCGTGGCTAACCAAAGTTGTTCTTTTTCAAATGAAACACCCGGTATATTTTCATATATTCCGATCGGCTGTTCCATTGGCTGCTCGACGATTTTTTCAATTTTGAATTATGTTTCGGCGTTGCCGAATTATTCAAAAGAAATCTATTTTGTAGACTTCTTTCCGAAAAATTACCTATTTCACATTTCGAAATATTTAGTAAAGATAATTGGAGAATCGTTGGTTGATATGATGATGTTCATTGCAATACCAAGAATTGGGAATAAATTGTACTGGATGTTCGATACAACAACAGAAACTTAGCCATTTTCAAACATCGGTATTTTGATTTTTTCAAATGGAACACCATGTAGATTTTCATTTAAATCAACTCCTTTTTAATGACTCTACACTTTTCATCCCCGACGTCATGTACCTTAAACAACCTGTTTCCGAGATATTCTGGTTTAAAGGAATTGTTCAATATCAAATCAACAATTCTATAGATTTTTTTATCTACATGTTTGTGCATAGAAATACTGATACTGAATGATGCTTCAATTATGTTTTCCATCTTCAAAAGCATTCTTGGCAACTCATGAATAACTAGCATACCAAAAGAAATTTTCAAATGTAACTATTTTTTCTAGTTTAGTTATCCATGACTACCGCTGAAAAAATGACTATCTGAATTTGTAAATAGAGGTAACCTTCAAACTACAATCCAGTTGTGTTAAAAATTATTGTGGCATTATGAATTATCGTTTAGAGGACATGGTTAAAATGGTGTATGCTTTGGGGGAAAGTGATGGCAATTGCTTACTGGCATCTAGATTATACGAACAAGAGTTTCCTGGGAGGACATCCAGACCAGCGAGCATTTCGAGACCTCCAAACAAGATTTGAGGAAACCGGAAAAGTATTTTACAAAAAGTTTGAACGTGCTTGTCCTGTAACAAATGATGAAAATACTCTTGATATTGCATTGCATATTACCGAAAATCCCCATGTGAGTACACGTATTTTGAGTAGGGAGTTGGGAAAATCTCAAAGTATTGTTTCTCGGATGGTGAGAAAATGCAATTACCATCCATATTATATGCAGTTAATGCAGGAGCTGACTGAAAGAGATTTTCCAAAGCGAATGCGCTTTTGCCAATGGGGTGTAGATAAAATCAACCAAGAACCTGTTTTTTTAGTATGTTCTATTATCGGACGAAGCTACGTTTCACAACAATGGCCATGTGAATCGGCGTAATATGCACTATTATGCAACTGAAAAATCCTCATTTTGTTACATATGTCAATCACCAACAACGTTGGTCACTGAATGTTTGGGGAGGTATCATTGGACGGCGTGTAATTGGACCTTTTTTGTTCAACTGTCATCTCAATGGAAGAAAATATCAAAGATTTCTGCGAAGTCAGTTATCAAATTTATTAGATGATATTCCATTTTGGCAATAAGGCAGAGAATGTGGCTGCAACAAGATGGCGCGCCTGCACATTACCACACTGATGTGTGGGAATATATTGATAATTAATTCCGTGAAAAATGGATAGGTAGAGGAGTGCCAATTCAGTGGCCTCCAAGGTCACCGGACCTTACAAACATTGATTTTTTTCTATGGGGATACATGAAATGGGTTGTCTATCAAACTCCGCCTACAACTCCTGAAAATATGAAAGCAAGAATTCGTACTGCTTTTAGGGAAATTTCAGAGGACACGCTGGCACATGTGGATACTAATTTCCGAAACAGATTGAGAGTGTGTATTGGTGAAAATGGCAGGCACATTGAACATTTGCTACATTAATATTCTGTTAGATTCGAATAAATATGATTTTTATGCAAAGTTTAATTCCAAATATGATAGATAGATAGTCAATATTTTCTGAAGAAAAATATTCATCTTTTGGATGTAGAATATCTCGGAAACGAGTTGTTTTAGGTACATGACATGGTAATATACAGGGTGTTCCATTTGAAAAAATCAAAATACCGATATTTGAAAATGGCTAAGTTTGTGTTGTTGTATCGAACATCCTGTACAATTTTTTGCAAATTATTGGTATTCTCAATGAACATCATCATATCGACCAACGATTCCCCAATTATCTTTACTAAATATTTCAAAATGTAAAATAGGTAATTTTTCGAAAAAAAGTCTACAAAATAGATTTCTTTTGAATAACTCGGCAACGCCGCAACGGAATTCAAAATTGAAAAAATCCTTGAGCAGTCAATGGAACAGCCGATCGGAATATATGAAAATATACCGGGTGTTTCATTTGAAAAAAAACAACTTTGGTTAGCCACTTATCAATAATGCACCCTGTATGAATGAAAATTATTTTGGAAGGTGGTCCATTAGACAAAAAAAATATAAGAAATCGTAATAGTGATACATTAAGGAGCAATGAACCACGGGAATCTTGTTGACTCACCCTGTATATTTCGGCTATCTCGGAAACGGCTTCAAAGATTTGGATAAAATTTTGTATTTAAATGGCGTTTTGCTTTTTAAGTTTATCTATAAAGGTCTATTTCCTGAAAAACGCGATTTTACACAAAAACATTTTTTATTGTAGGTTAGGTTAGAACGGGCGAATCCACCAGATTCAACTACGACGTCTGGAATACCGTTAGGTTAAAAAAAAGGTTTTTTTGTGTAAAATCGCGTTTTTTCAGGAAAGACACCTATATGAGATGGCGTTATAATATTATCCGAATATTTCAAGTTTATCTAAAAAAATATCTCCGAAAAAACACGATTTTACGAAAAAAACACGCCGAGCGAAGCTCGGTCGCCCATGTACTGTGGAATAATTTATTAGAATTTATTCGTCAAATATATCTGAATGATGAAGCTATAGAAAAATTAATTATCACTTCCAGGCTCTTGAAGACGAGGAAAATGTTAGAAAAACCGAGTCAGAATTGACTTCTGTACTACAAGGCATACAGAGTATTTTTGATATGTTGAACTGCGATAGAGGTCCCATTTTGGATCTTTTAGGTATGTTGTACTTGTTACTGAATTCAACAATAATTAGTTCTTCAATAATATCATTTTCCAGGTGAAAATTCGGAGATAAATGTATTTAATGTGAATATATTCTTGGGGACCATCGAAAAAAGAATATCAGCATTGATAACAAAAGTTTACTTTGCTGAAAAAGCTGTGAGTATGATAAATCTGAGCTACAGGTACAATAGTATTTTTAAATTTCAGATGATGATGCAGTCCAAAAGATTTCATCGGGAAAATGTAGTAAAAATGATTCATTAGTGTGTTACTTTGAAAACTGTATGAAAAAAAACCTGGGAAACATTGCTTTTATCCTTTTATTTACAGGAATAGATTTTTTGTTCTATCCTGCCATCTCATTCCATACTAGCTGAATGAAAGAGGATGACGATAAATTCAGTTGTAAAATCTGTGTTGATTATTGATGGGATGATTCATTTTTATTTGAAATGGGGATAGGTTAGCGATCATATTTGAAGCTGATCATGATTCATTCTAATGTGAATAGATTCTGCACGGTAGAAGTATATATACATATTTATATGTATATATATATATATATATATATCAATCAATCAATCAAAAATATGCTTTATTGTCGAAGACATAAATCTTGTTGACAAAGCTTGTACTACAAATATTAAAAATATAGATATTTTACAATTGTTTGTTAGATTCTAATAAAAGAAAGAAACATACATTTAAATATTCAACATAGAACATAAAATTAACAATAAGCATTAAGTACCCACAATATAGTTAAAAAGAATTAATAAATATTTATAGAAACACACAAACAATCAAAAATACTATCTGTGTTACCACAAAGATAACACAGGGTAATTATAAAGTAAAAAATAAATATAATTGAATATCACATTAATTTAAAAATAAATAAGCACATTATTTATTTAAAATAATTACATTATTTGGTTAAAATAACTCGTCAATTAATCAAAATATCACATAAAATTTATGTATGGTTGAATAATATATATTAAAAAATATTAAAATGTTAACTAATACAACCACTTATGTTTTTATTAAGGAAATCTTGAACTTCGTAAAATACTTCATCCATAAGAATGAGTTTAACCGATTTCCTGAATAAATGGAGGGATTCAATGGTTTTGATGCTGGCAGGAAGATGGTTATATAGTTTTGCAGCATTATAAATAATGGAGTTTTTGATCAAATTGGAAGCTGGAATGGGTAGCCTTAGGTTGTTATTTTGGGTAGAACCAGAAATGTATCATATGTTGATTTATTTTTATGTGCTAAGCATACCGATTCGAGAATGAAAAGAGATGGAATGGTGAGGAGTTTTGCTTCTGAAAAGTTCTTTACATGATACTCGAGGTCCAACCCCGCAGATATAGCGTACTGCACGTTTCTGGAGAGTGAATATTATGTTGAAGCACTGTTTGTTGCAGGTACCCCAAAAAGGGATACCATACCTGACATGCGACTCAAATAAGGCATGGTAAACTACTTTTGCAGTTGTCTCACCCAATTCTCTTGAGATAACACGTAGAGCATAGCACCCTTTGGACAGCTTTTTACTAAGATGACGAACATGATCTTCAAATTTGAGTTTACAGTCTAAGTGAATCCCTAGAAAGGTGTTGAAATTATTAGATGAAATAATATCATTCCCCAGGGAAATATCCGGTATATCGCATTGAAATGATAAGAGATTCGTTTTGTTAGTGTTGAATGAAAGCTGATTCGAGTTACACCACTCTCTCACAGCGTTAATATCCCTAGACATTTTACTAAAAAGTTTGTTAGGGATTTGATCATGCCACAGGACCGTTGTGTCGTCTGCGAAAATAGTGAATACACCTTCAGTCTTAATATTCGCAAGGTCATTAAAATATAACAAGAACAGGATAGGTCCAAGCACAGAGCCCTGAGGTACACCATGTTTAATAAAACCTATATTGGAAAAACTGTTGGTCTTTACAATTTGTGTTCTTTGGCTTAAGTAAGACTCGAACCAGTAATGGCTTTGGCCTCTGATCCCGTAATGGTGGAGCTTACGAAGCAATATTTCATGATTCACACAGTCAAATGCTTTTGACAAATCACAAAATATTGCGGCGCTTGCTTCTTTCGAATTTAGATTTGAGTATACATTTTTTAGAAAATGAAACCGAATTGTTGAGGATGTAGAATTTTTTGGTGAGCCAAGAAGTCCATCAATCTAGTTTTTACCAATTTTTCGATAATTTTTCCCAGGGTTGGAATTAAAGAGATAGGTCGAAAATTTGATGGCTCGGAGGGGTCACCACCCTTATACAGGGGGATCACTATACTGGTTTTTAGGAAGTCGGGGAAAGTTCCTCTGGTAAAAGAATCATTAATAAGGTGGACCAGCAGTTCGAGAACGAAGATTGGCAAATTTTGGAAGATTTTTATTGAAATATTGTCAATGCCACTGGAAGTTTTGTTTTTTATATGATTTATTGTATCCATCAGTTCCTCAAGATTTGTCTCGTGTAATACAAATGTTTCGGGAGTGTAAAATTTATTCAGATAAAACAGTGGATCTGTAGCAGCTTCAATATTTTCAGAGAGTCTCTCGGATATAGAGCAATAGTATTCATTGAGTGTATTGGAATCCGGTATTGTATTTGATTTTATGTTATTTTTTCCTCTAAACTCATTCACAACCCGCCAGGTTTCTTTAATAGTATTATTACTGTTTGATATTCTGTTGCGGAAGTAATTCTTTTTGGCGGTTCTAATAACACCTCTGTAAATTTGTTTATATTTTATGTAATAGTTATGGAAGTCAATATCATTAGTGAATTTTCTGATATAATGAAGGCATCTCATATTACTTGCAGATGTTCGGATTCCTTTAGTTAACCAAAATTTTTTGTTTTTATTTTTATTTCTTATTTTCTGCAGAGGAAAGGAGGATTCAAAACAATCAGAAAGTAGGGTATAAAAGGAAAGAAACGGATCTTTAGAGTACAACACCGCATTCCAATCTTTATTCAGACATTTGGTGTAAAATTTATCATAATTCGTTTTGCTGAATAGTCTACCAAATTTAAATTTACATTCAAAATTTTCACAGAAAATCCTCCATTACACCAGACAGCCTCATGATCGGATATGTTTGCTGAGATAACCGCGCAAGTTACATTTTCTTCACTCAAATTGGTGCAAATGTAATCGATTTTGCTTTCCGAGAGTTGTGAGATTCGGGTTGGACCATTAGTATGCATCGATAAATTAAATGTTTCAAGTAAGTTTTGAAGTTTGAATATATATATATATATATATATATATATATATATATATATATATAATAATATATAAAAAAGTGAATACCTAATGGAAAACACCCAAAAAAGACGTTTTAAAACGTGGGAAGACAAGTGAAATAGGACACAAAAAACCAAAAAGAAAGGAAAATATAAAAGATAGAAAAAATCGGAAAGTTGCCTGGAAATTGGAAAATTTGCGTATATTAAAAAAATTTGGCGAAGAAAAAGACTATCGAGTCGTTTATTACCGAAAAGGAACTAGCTCAGAGGTTAGACTGTCGCCTACCAAGCAGAAGGTCACAGGAACGAATCCCGGTTTATGAAAACAGCGACTGGGCCGATTTGGCTAATTGTTTTATTAATGTTCGTAATACTCCGAGTAAGATTTTTAGGAAAATTATTGGAAATTTCTATGTCCTGGAAAAGTTTTTTGGAACAAAATATATAATAAAAATTATTGTCTGTTTGTGTTGGTGTTGTTTGTCCAATTTTTTTTGGGAAAATGGGATAACGGAAAAACAGGATAACGGGTTAGCAGGAAAACGAGGTGGGCAGAGTCAAAGGCATAACCTAGATGGAACAACCCAAAAAACCATAGGAAAAATTAATTCTACGCGGACGAGAGTTTTCAGGAAAAAAATATTTAGGGATCATAGAAATTTGGACAGGACAACGTCTGTCGGTTCAGCTAGTAAAGAATAAATAGTTTGATTGAGGTCGAATGTTTATAATTAACGATATACATTTGTTCCCAATAAAATCCATTCGTTGGGGGATATTACAAAAAATGTATTCATTATTAATTTTAAGTTTATTTAAAGTGAATAAGTCATATTAACATATAAACATTTTCGTTTTGCTTTTTCCGTGTTATTTATTATACATTATTTTTATAAATTATTCGAATAAATAATTTATTAGTTGTTAATTAATTTAGTTAACTATGAATAAACTATTTTTTCAGTGTAGGTATAAGTAAACTGGACCGCAAAAACAACAGTAATTTTTTCTGGTAAATTATTCCTAGAGTTGATCTGATATTTTATCAGCATACCTTCTGTTTTTAGTTTGACATTTAAACCTTTATTTATTATATTATTTAATTAATTAATAAATATTTATTTTAGGATATTTTTCATTTTTCAGTTATTTTCTCTGATCCTCAAATACAGGATTTTTGAATGAAATATAATAATATGTTCCAATAACTTGAAAACTTTCATTTTCATTTCTCACCAACAGATATATACTTTAGGTACTTTTGTAAAAACAGGTTAAATTATACCAAAATCGTTGATTCCTTTAGTTCAATAATTCCATCACGTTTTTATTACCTTAATTACCCCGAATATTATGATTTCCTCAGTTCAATAGTTTCATCACGTTTTTATTACCTTAAATTACCCCAAATATTATATTCACTATGTTCCATTTATTTTCATAACATTTCAAACCCAAGAAAATTTCTAGTATTTTCAATACCCTTGGTATATTTCAATTATTTTCAATGCATCTCTAGTACTTTAAATAGCTTCAGTATACTTCAATTATTTAAATACATTTTCAGTACATTAAATACTATCATTATCCTAAATATATTTTAAATATTTCATTAGTGCGTTTTTTTAAATATATTTTAAATATTGTTTATTATCAGATATTTAATTATGGTGTACATATTTTGGGTAGTTGTTTCCCCCTAGTCGTCTAGCTTGTTCAAGCTGCTGACGATTATTTTTTAAGCGACGAAACCAAAAAGGAGGAGGTTCTCTAGTCGACCCGTATATTTTTTTTTCCATCATTTTTTTTTATGTATGATCACGCATAACTTTTTACTGAGGCGTCCGATTCCGATAATTCTTTTTTCAGTGGATAGGGTGTACTTCGAAGGTGGTGAATTTAAAAGATGAAATCCACCCCTAAGGGTAGCAAAATGAAGGATATTGATCACTCACCCTCTGAATTCTGGTCCGTTAACGATTCTATCAGGCATAACTTTGTACTGGGGTCTTCGATTTGGATGATTATTTTTTTAATAGATAGGGTATACCTTATATTTAGATTTCGAATGGAATTATATACCCTTACGGGTAGAAAAATAGGGGATAATTGATTTTTCACTTATGAACATTGGCACACACATACGTAGTTGACAATGACATATCGCTACTGACATTATTTCTGTTCCACATCCGTCAAAACAATTATATTCTATGAGAAGATGGAATGATATACAAAGTAATGAAATGAACTAACCAGAACAACAAAAATAATTTATATTACAACAAATAGTAAAAGTAGATAATCATATTACTTATTCTTCAGAAAAAATGTGTGAGGAAAATTTTTAAAGTTGCCCGTCACGAAAGTTGCAAACCCCTATTTAGAGAAAATAATATATTGACAGTTATCTCTTTATATATATATGAATCAATTAATTTGGTTTTGAATAATAAATACTTGTTTAATGACAGGGTAGTATCTCATAAGCACAATACGCGAAGTAAATGTGATTTACGAAATGATAAAGTTAAATATACGTATATCCAAAAAAATGTGCAGTACAGTTTGGTGAAAATATGGAATAAGATACCAAATAACATTAGGTTAATGGAAAATGGAATTTTTAAAAAAAAAGACTCAAGGTTTTGAGTAAAATGTTTTTTATAAAATTGAAGAGTATTTTCAACATAATATGGAAAGTCTATGATACAAAAAAATTTATTAGTTTTAATATGTGAGTGTTTCAATCTTAATGTATTCATCCTGCAATTTATTCTGATAACTGGAATTAATTTGCAGGTGAATCTCATAATTTTAAATTTATTAAATGTATTATTATGTATATAAATACTTACTTAAGTCATTTTACCCTAATGTAATATTTAAGATTATTTATTTGACATGTTCTACACCTCTATGAGGTATATTATTCGACAGAACGAATAAAGACAACTTACTATGTATGTGTATACACAAAGGTGTCTGTGTAAGTGTATATCAGTACCTATTAGAGTATGTTTATTTAGAAACCCATTATTTCGTTTATTCGACAAGTCTGGTAATTGGGATTTGATTACTTTCCCTTTTAATATCTGTGCAAGTTTCTCAATTTTATACATTTTCAATGATTTTATTATGACAGGCAGTATGAAACGACATACATGTAAATATTTTACCGTAATCATTGTAATTGTAATTATATTTAAGATTATTTATTTATTTGACATGTTCTACACTTCTATGAGGTATGTAAATTAACAGAACGAATAAAGATATCTATCTATCTATCTATCTATCTATCTATCTATCTATCTATCTATCTATCTATCTATCTATTATTTAACTGGTAATAGTTGAAGTAAGGTGGGTAAGTAAGTATTTTGGAAGTAATAAAAAAAAAGGTTTTTTTATCTATCTATCTATTAAACCGACGAAATCGGAACTGAAAAGAAAAAATAAAATAAACCTTCCTAGTCTCAGTAACTAAGCTCCTAAACTAATGTAAGTAACTAATTTTGAGTCGGCGCCAAACAAACAATCAACGAACATCATTAAATTACTTCAAAAAAATTATCAGAATGTCACCGCGCAACTCGATGCCATCATTTTACGCCTTACCTAATTTATTTGCTTGTTTGTTTGGCGCCGACTCAAAATTAGTTACTTGCATTAGTTTAGGAGCTTAGTTACTGAGACTAAGAAGGTTTATTTTAGTTTTTACTTTTCCGTTCCGTATTTCGTCGGTTTAATTTTTTGTTGAAAAGTTTTTTCTTATTTAAAAAGTATAAACATTCAGCTGTTAAACTTTCATACGGTATTCACCCTTCAAAACACGACGATTATTTTTCTCAAATATCACCCCATAAATTTTGGCACGGTATGAAATTACTTTTTGTACTAGTTTTTTTTTGCAACTTTCACTTGTAGCTCCACCTCGGGAGCGGCGGCTTGAATATTAGGTATTCAAGTATTTAAAATGAATAAATTCATTCAGTATAAAATTCCTCGCAAAAATGCTACGCTACCTCCTGTACTAATAGATCTTCACATTTTGGTTATATAATTATTGTACAAAAAATCAGTCCGGCCGTGAAAAAAATATAATTCAAGTTTGACAAAAAGGTGACGTTATATTTTTTTCCTGAAATTGTAAAAATGGCGATGGAAAAGCAGGAGTTAACCGAAGATGAAAAATTTGAATTACAACTTCAAGCTGAACAAGAGCTTGGGAGGTTGGCAAGAACCGTAAGTTCGAAAAATACCGCTCATCATATTTACTTTTTGACTCATCGAATAATTTCCAGTTCACCATCTTGGATAGAAACAGGGCCCAATGTGGCGATACCGATGGGAAATTAGCGAAGCAGGCGAAAGTGTTGGATATTTTCAGAAAAGAACAGAAAAACATATTGACCGATCTGGCCGTTGCTTCGGCACCCGCCAGGAAAAAAGAAGATGAGAGAAGATCCAAGGAACTCTCGAAGTTGCTTAAAGAATACGATGACTTCGACGATGAAATAAAGATAAAAAAATCTCACTTGAATGAAATCGACGGGCAGATAAAAATAGTGAGGAAGAAGGTATGCCAAATTTTCCATGAGACACTACTAGTAAAATATGGTGAATGCACTGGGGCCGTTCTCGGCATAATTTACAATTCAAAGATATGGCGAATGCACTGGTTCTCAGCATATTCGCCCAATAAATTGGGCTTGGTAAGGTAAACCACTCAGTCTTCGACACCTAGCCAGTCATCGACACTTTCAAATTCATTCTACTAAAATAAGAAAAGTTTTACTTTAAAGTATATGTTCTGCAAATAGTTGGATTCCTTGATATATGTGGCAACTGAACACCACATTTTGTGCCATTCTTAGCCGCCCTTCCATCATAGTATGTGGATGAAGTCAACAGGTGCATCATTTGATTATAATTGTGCCCATTGTTAGAGATATTCTTAAGGTAAGGATATGAAAAAATATTCATTATAACCTTTATTTCGTATGAACTATACATTTTCTATATTTCTACCCAATCAATATGCTGATAAGGGAGAAATATCAAATCTAACGTAACCAATAAATGTTTTTACTGAGAAAAACCCAAGTGTCAATTACTGGTAAACGAAAAATCATGTTGAACCAGTTATTGACACATGTGTCAAACACTAGAACACCAATATTTCTGTGGTTGTGAGTTGCTTGTAGATCTCCGTCAAAAGGTGGTTTTAATATATAATTTTCATTTTCTAAAACCTACGATGTCCAGTTATCGACAGTAGTGTCAATTACTGGACAATAACATGTCAATAATTGGGTTGAACACTTTTCAGGTATGGCCCCAAAAAAGAATTATAAACCGGAGCAAATGGCTGCAGCTCTTGGAGCTCTCGAGAGGGGAATACATGTTTCTGCTGCAGCTAAAGAGTTTAATGTACCAAGAGTAACACTTCTTTATAAATGGAAAGAAAAGAGTCCAAGAGAATGCTCAATGGGACCATCAATTTAACCGCAATGGAGGAAAATATTCTAGTACAGTGGATAATCGCGGTTTCGAAACTTCATTATCCAATAACAAAAGACCAGCTGTTAGACAGTGTGGAGTATATCATAAAAGAATCAAACAGGAAAATCTATACCCTTGGACTTTAAAAGAGCGTTATTTTGGCCTGAACCTGGAGAATCTACAAGGAAGAGGAGATGCAAAGAAAAAACACCTTCTGAAATCACATCTGCTGCTTGGCAGAAATATCATTCTAGAAAAGAAAATGAGAAGAAAAAAAAGCAAGAGGAAAAAGAACAGAAAGCTAGGGTGAGAGTGGATAAGAGAGCGGAAAAAGAAAAGGCGAAAATTGACTCGGAAAGTTCGGATGAAGAAGACAGTTTGGATGATGTGACTATATCTGAAGAAGAATATTGCGAGCTTGACGGGATGAACAATGTGTCCGCTGGAGACTATGTCTTAGTGAAATTCTTTGGAGGAAAAAGAAAAACAACTCAATATCGTTATGTTTGTGTTGTTCAAAATGTACTACATAAAGAGAATGAGATTAAAGTTATGTCAATGAAAGTATCCAATAGTGAAAAAGATGTTTTTAGAGTAGATGAAAGTGATGTGTCACTGGTGGAAATGTCGGCGACAATAGGAAAATTGCCATCACCTGAAATCCTTGTAATTGGAGACAGGGTGAAATATCAATTCTCAAAACCAGTTGACGTCTTTGAGAGCAAGTAGGGATTCTTTTCATTTTATTATGACCTGACCTCAATTCCTACTTACTTTTTTATTATATTCTTGCTTATTTAAGGAAGTTTAATCTCAATCAATTGTTTATTTTTCACACTAAAGTGATATTCATATATGTACAAGTATTGAAATGAATAAATTTTTATACTGTCAAACACTGGGTGTCAATTACTGGGTAGCCTCGAAACTTGTTCTGTCAATAACTGGTACAAAAAACGACCAATACTTTAATTTTTTTACAAATATAATTTTATGATTCCCAGACATTTTCATTAGTAGAAGTGGAGAAGGACAAGTTAAGACATCATCTGGAATAAACAGAAAAAAATTACGACTTTTTTTTATCCTGTCATGAAAAAAAATCTGAATTTTTTGTTCTAAAGGTGTCAATTATTGGGTGGTTTACCTTAACGTAAGCCTACTTTAACCCTTTGTTGACCGACGGTACTCTGAAGTACCGGATTTATTTTAATTCATATAAATTATATGTTACTATTAAAGCTTCTCCCAGCCGGACGGTACTCTAAAGTATACTTGAATAGTCACTGTCACTGAGTTGCCGCTAGAGAACAGCATTATTATTGTCATTTCATAACTTATCAGTTGGGTGAAATTCTTCATGTGTGTGGTTGCACTATTCACTTGAGGAAACGTTCACGAACAAATGTGGTGAATTATTCTATGGATTGAATAGTTGCTCTATTGTATTATGATTATTTTTGGTACCATACTCGGAAGTACTGTCAGGCCGCATAGGCGGTATGTTTATTTTATTTTTTCAATTGTTTTTGCTCATTTATGGTCTTTCAGTCGACATCAACGGAAATAATTCATGAGATACATCTGTTAGAGGTTTATTCTTCAGAATACTTCAGAAGAATAAACCTCTAACAGATGTAGAACTCCTAAATATTATTGAGGAAATCACTTATGAGGATTTACCCGACGTTTGTAAACTATTCCGAACTATGCTACCTTATCATTAACTATTTCTGATTGAATTCAATATTTTTTATAATCATAAGAAGCCTTTTTATAATTTATATATAATAAAAAATATTATTTGAAGGTACTTCCAAATGCCTGCCGGTACTAGTACCACCTCTATTTTTTTTAGAAAAAATATCTCAAAAAATCTAAAATAATTTTAATATACTCATTTCATCATTTCAATAGACTTGGCCCAAAAAAAAATGGAATACTCATAATTTCGATTAGTCAGGGAACAAAGGGTTAAATGCATTCTGTATCAGTAATGAAAATGTTAAAGTTATTTTAAGACTAAAAAGTTAAAAATAAAAACATGTAGTTTAAAAAAAAACTAAAAAACCCGCTTTTATCACGCACTAAAAATTATAATTATACAGGGTGTCCACGGAAGGTGGCTCGCCCCTATAATTTTTTTGTTTTTGGAGATAATGGAATGAAATTTGGAGGATCTGTTTAATGCATAAAACTGCATTTTTTGACAAGTAACTCAACTTTATGCAAATTCGGCATTCACCGGAAGTGACATAAATTTTCGATTTTTTAATGGGATACTTGGTATATTTTCAGTTTTTTTGTCTCCATATGACATTTAGAATACAACGATGTATATTTGTTGCTGTTTGTAACAGTTTTTTTATTTTTTTTTCCGAAATAAATTTTAATTCTAGAGGGCTATGGATACGTTCAAATAACTAATTTCAGTCCTAAAATGTTTGTAAAAATACAACTTTACTGTTTTCGATCAAAATGTTTCAGCTATGTGACGTTTGATTTTAAAATGTGTATTACTTTTTTGTTCAAATTGCAACATGGTGGCTCGTCGAGTTAGAAAAAAAGAGCATTTTATTCCGATTAATTTGATACTCTATTAGGTTGTAAGTAAACTGAAAATATAACGTTAGAACTTTCGTTAAATGAAGAATCTTATTAAGATTAAAATAAGATTTAAAATCATCGAGTAGCCTGTGACCAACACAACTGAAACAAAATCATTAAATTGTTGCCGTAAAAATTGACGTGTCGACGTATTATTTTACATCTCTCTTCTACAAAGTCAATTAGGTAGTTATTGTGTACCTCAGTAGGAGATTTAAGCCGGTTCTGGCTCTCCCCCCACCACTATGACGTCACGTGTGACCTTGAATGGTTGCAGGTGTGCAATGTGTGTGTGTTTGACCTTGAGATTTGACTTTGAGATTTGTCTTTTTTGGGGTTTCGTTGACTTTTAGATTCGACTTCGGTTTTGACCTTGAGTTTGACTTTTAATTAATTTTTTTTTCAGTTTTGACCTTGAGTTTGACCTTGAGATTCATAACATTAAGTTTTGTGTGTCATGACCTTCATGAATCCTTGTACTCTCCAAGCGAGGAGGGCATTCATCCTGTGAGAGAGGTAGGAGTGAACTGCGAGTATTGATGAATGTGCTGATGTTCAAGCGCGCACTGACCTTCACACTCCCATCTTCTGGAAATGGGGTGGGGATGTCTCTTATAAAATGTGTGGAGTCGTTGATGGGAAATCAGATGTTAGATAATATCATCAGAGTGAATACAGAGTACGAGAAGTTTCTCAATTGAGTGAGTGTATTTTTTATAAGGTGAAATAATCTATATTTTTTTCATACAGTCTTACTATGTCTTTTCTTCCAAAAGTTGTAGATTTGAAGAGAATCAATTCTTCAATAATTGAAAAGAGGGTGGGAGCTTTTGAACAAAGATCAATATCATCATTACCCATCGGTAAAGCTTTCAACATACTTGGTATGATGATTTGTATAACCCGATATGGGAGATCTATTCTAATGACATTACGTGATGATAATGATACTTTATTCAAATCATGGTTGTCAAAAAGTATTTCGGATGAATTCAATGCGGACGATGTCAGTTGCATAAATGCTTCAGATTTCAAATATACAATAACATATTTGGGTCAGAGTCCACAAGTAGCAGGAGTTTGAGAACTCGACCTCTAGTAGAATTCAACTACATTAAATGATAATATTGTTTATATGTTAATAGTTAGGATATAGTGATTTTATGTTGAATATAGATATTTCTCCATTAAAAAATAACATTCAGTGTAGAAGTACTATATTTGGAGCATCACATTTTCTGATGTAAGTAAAATTATTTGAATATCAATGGAATATATTAACAATTCTTTTTTTCGTTTCAGTTTTCAATATGTGGATGCATTACTCGAGTCAATGTTGGACGGAAGCCATGGACATCAATACAGCCATCGATAGATTGAACTCCTACTTGAATGCTTTAAGTCAAGATGTCCTCCATGCTACAGTCTATGATTTGAATGTTTGCTTCGATGAAGATGAAATCCAAAGATGTACACATTTATCCGAGAAGTACGTCAAGGGTACAATACTTTGTGAGGAATTCAGCCAGGGAGCCTTAAACTTGCAACAATTCTGTGAAGAAATGATCAAATTGGATCTGGAAGGATTTCTCCACACCCTTTACCATTCCTACCTGATGACATCATCGAGAAATATCAACTATATGATGAATATGATGATGAATATGATCATGTAGATATTTGATATGAAATAAAACATATATTTACAAACTCTTGTTTATTTATTTTCCATTACACATAAACATTATTGATATACTTAAAATATTCAGATATAGTACAAAAATAAAATATTGAACATTTCAAAGTTAATTACGAACAGAGCCATCCAATGCATTGTAAGTCAAGAAGGTATCGTGTATAATGAGTGCATAGACTTTGGTGTTGGCTGGAAATTTATTTTTTCTTGTTTCGAACTCCAGCTTGATATCCACTGTAGATGATTTTGTAGCATTCGGTTGATGTAAACAATCAATGATGAACAGGGGATTCTGTTGAAATGCTTCAAGGTCCATAAGAGGTTCACTCATATCTTTGTCATAATAACTACGTTGAAAGTCCTCATATGCATAGTAAGCTGAAGAGAATAGTTTTTTATCAAAGTCCAGGTTCCAACGCTCATATGGGTAGACTTCAGAGTTCAAATACACTCGGATGTTATTAATGTCAGCATTTATGAATTTTGTCACATCCAGTGCTCTGTTTTCGGATGCAGTGGTACTTTGAAAACCAATAATTATGAAGCGAGGTGTTTCAAAGTGTTGGTTGTTTTTATTGCCCATATGTCTGAAGATGTGCTACGGCAATGAGGGTAATTCATAAAGATCCCACATACGATAAGCCAACTTGATTTTGAATTCAGACCACTCTTATTTATTCTACTGAATAATTTGAGCTTCTGCTTGTCATCGGGCACAACATGTTTTATTTTCCATTCAATCTTTGTAATTTCCAAAGAGGCATCAACGTCTCCAATATATGAATTCTTGAATGAACGAGCTATAATCAAAATCAGTTCTTGTTTTGCATTAAGAATGCTCTTCTTATAATCCTCAGCAAAACCAATCAAATATTTGAGAGGAAGTTTTCCACTGAATAAATGACTGGGTGCATCAATGATGTGTTGTTTTGTGTCGGAAAGTCCCATCCAGTTGTCAAAAGCATGTGAGAGTGTGATTGACCAAATGAAACCATATTCTTCATTGTGGATGTTATGCCTGGTTTTCGAACAACGGCAACTTGCTCACCACCCATTTCATAGCGGATCTCATCGAAGAGGAATGCCAAAGCATTGTTGGAAAGATAGCATACTTTGTTCACTTCTTTTGGAATGAATTTTCCCTCAATGTAAATGAAACTGTCGGCAATGTCCAGTATTACATCTTGATTGTTGATTGCAATTCGGATTTCATCTGAATTCTTGAACAATGGTGATCCATACGGCTTATAGGTATGCTCGTGCAGACTTATGAGAGAATGATCGACCACTGGTTCATTGAAAATATTCAACTTGTCACTGTTTGCTTCGAGTACCATTTTATTGTCGAATTCGGAGTCAATCGATTTTAGAAAATTAAGATCTTTCGCTGACAATGTATGTCTTTGTCGTTCAGCATACACTTGTGGAATGACCTTCTTCCTGGCAAAGCTTTTCTTTTTGACGATATTTGATGAATGACGATCTTTGTTTGGTGAAAATATTTCGTATTCACTGTTTTGTCGTTTGTTGTAGCAAAAACCCATTACATTCGTTATTGTAATTTCTTCAATTCCAATATGACAACTATTTCTTCCACACTACCGAAATCAATGAGATTATTTCGATGATCCAATATGCGCAGAGTAATGTTGTCGATGAACTGACGTCCTTCCGGACTGATG
This sequence comes from Gonioctena quinquepunctata, assembly GCA_018342105.1. Taxonomy (NCBI): domain Eukaryota; kingdom Metazoa; phylum Arthropoda; class Insecta; order Coleoptera; family Chrysomelidae; genus Gonioctena; species Gonioctena quinquepunctata. The sequence goes on along the minus strand of JAFIRS010001791.1, from coordinate 10,393 downwards.
GGCATATAAATAATGTTGTTTGGCTCTTTTGTTATATTATAACCCGGCTCAACATCAACGTCAAATGAAAAAGAATATGATTCTCTTCGTCATTTATGTATGATCCTGAAATGATATTGCAATCAATCGAATGAGTCTCACGGGTACAATATTCACAGGAGATGTAGATTCATGCATGCGATTTGCATTGAATTCTTTCTTCTCGAATCCCAACAGGGATGCTATTGAGTTTTCATGTTTCAGGTTCACCACATACTTTGATTGCATCATACATTTGAATGTATTATTGTTTGCTCGGAGGCTGAACAATTCATCTGTCACATGTTTCGCGCCTGAAATAATGGAATTCAAGTTCCTGGATAACAGCATTTATTTCAATTGGTTGTATCATGTTTCGCGCATGAAATAATGGAATTTAATTCTCGTTGGTGAAGAAAGTGATCAAGTTGTTTGTTTCCGTGACATTGTGGATTGTGTTGCATCCATAGAATCCCAAAGGCCCCAATCCGTAACGGCTATTCTTATCCAGCTCAATGGGTGGGTAGAAGTCTGCACTCAAGACACTGGTTCCAACAGCTTGTAGCTCGAACTTTCGTGACATGACTGATTGCATTCATATGATAACAAATCATTTTATTGTTGTTCACAACACATGCGAAATAATTTTCTTCGTTTCCTCGGCGGCATATTGTCCCAATTCAACTTGATTGTTATTGGCGCCAATATTACAATCATCGATGGTGCAATAACAACAAAATAGTTTTCGAGGTATGGGTCCATCATTCACATCACTGGAATTTGATGTTCCAACACTTGCATTGTCCATATGATGCCTCATAGCAATATTTATATTTTAAAATATCAATATCCTCCTGAAGGTGTTTGGGAAGTATTTCCCAAACCGATGCAATTCATTAGCTGCACAAGTAATCATGACCTCTTTGGGCATATCCGCAAGGGTTGACCTTTACTCATTTTTTTTAAGCTGCGTAATCTTGAATATGCGATGAGGAATGCCCCATTCTCTTAATAGCCTCTCGATCCATTTCTGGCGTAAATCCATTTTAGCTTTTCGGGTGATTGGAAGAGAGAAACTTCAACATAAGTGTGCACACACAACTGTATTGTATTTCTGCTCACGTTCATAATTATACATAATTTTTTCGACTGCATGCGTAGCTTTCCGGAAGTAATGGACCGACTCCACTGGTGTGGGTAAATCTCCAAAACTGTCGAAATATGTTGCAACTCTTCCAATTTTCCTGTATGCCCGCAATGTGTTCCTCGACCGCTGAATCCATCAAATTTATGATGGCTGTTTCATGATTACTTGGTCCTGAGGCTGGCAAATTATCACGCATGAACACCCACGAAATGTGGAATTTTCAATTGTGTGGCATAATATGTAAGATCTATATCTGTGAGAGGTTTAAGAGGTAGGGCATCAATTAGTTTTTGATGTATATGGTTTTGAGGTAGATACCAAGACCTTTGCGATATGGTTTCAAGAATATACCACTACCCTTTTTTCCTAAAGCTATCGCTTCCATCTTTCTGTTATGATGTTTTACCTCTTTCAGATCATTCCTGCTCGCACTTGCTGAATTTATAGCTCTGCTTATACCTGCAGCAGCACCGGCCAAACTACCCAATGCAGACAATCCGGCAAAAATTGGTATCAATGGTAAAATTCCACCAACTTTCGGAATAGGTATTATGCGAGGTGTGCGAATTTTTTTCTTTCCGCCTGCTGCCTTCAAATATTTACGTGCTGCTTTCAATGCCATTGTTGTGGCCATCTTTCTGTTGTTTGTCACGAATTGATTACCTCCAGCTTTATGTAATTCATCCCGAACTTTTCTTTACAATTCCTGCTCCGAATGCTACTTTTCTGATTTTATTTCGTCCATTTTTCTTCGATTTATTTTCTCCTTCGCTTGACATTGTCTACATTACAACCCATACCGAAACGCCTTTTGCCTTCATTATGTTTGGTGACGAGTAGAGCGGCTGCTCTCTCACGAATGCTTGCATCCTTCGATTTGACCCTATCCCAAGCACTGTATTCAAGTTGTTTATCTGCTTTATGTCTAGCTTCAATATCGTCGAGATTCTCCGAGTATTGAATGTCGTGTGTTTACAGGCCCTATCTAATTTATTGATGCCTGGATCGTTGCGTGCCAATCGTTTTGTAATTTAGTTCCGGGTCCACAATATTGATATCCTCCAGGTAAATGCAATTCAAACGGCAATTTATTTATTAAAGAATTTACAAATCCTCGACCTTTTTTTTATTATTCGATCTGTTGTTTTACGTCTGCTCCGTGTGGTGGTAGACATTTAAATGAAACATATCTCACACATCTTGCTTTAATAAGTGTCGAACCGTCAAACAATGCGCATTGTCAAGCAAAAGAAGAGTTTGCAGTAGATAATTTGGATGCGAAAATCGGGACTGGATTAAATGGACGAACTCATTGAGACATGGCCCACTACTTCCATCATCTGTTCGCTCGCTAATCATCGGTCCGTCAAATTGTGGAAAGACAAATGCCATGATATCTCTACTGACACATCCACAAGGTTGCGATTTGCAAATGTTTATCTCTATTCAAAGTCATTGAATCAACCGAAATATGAATACTTGCACAATGTGTTAGCGCCAATAAAAGGTTGGGCTTTTTCACATTCAGTAATAATGCAGACATTGTGCAACCCTCTGATGCCAAACCAAATTCAGTTTTCATTTTTTGATGATGTGATTTGTGAAAAGCAGGATATTATCCGATCATATTTCTGTATGGGACGCCACAAAGATGTTGATTGCTTCTATCTTGCACAGACCTATTCACGAGTTCCCAAACAGTTGGTTCGTGATAATACCAACTTCATCATCATATTCAAGCAAGATGAAACGAATTTACATCACATTTTTCCGATCATGTCTCACCTGATGTAACATTCAAAATTTCAAATGATGTGTACGAAATGTTGGAACGATGAATATGGATTCCTAGTCATCGATAAAGATAGAAAGTTACAGGATGGACGATATCGCAAAGGTTCGACAACTTCATATATCCTTGATATGTCAATTTAAAATACTCAAACGTTCATTGAACTTCAGTGAGATCACTTCAATATAAGTGGTGGTGTGTCAAGAATTGGAAATAATGAACATTTCGAGGAAAGAATGTGCAGAAGCTGAAATGGTTACGAAACGTCAACTAGTTGAAGCGACGGAGGCTGTACGACAAAATTCTTGTCTATCAAAGTGGAAATATGGAGGACAAGATAGCACTTGAAAAATTGTATGATCCTATAACAAAACCACTCAATGTACTTTCTTCTGCAGCTACTGTGAAACCACCTACATCTTTCATAAACCGCTCCATCCCAATGAGCACTCCAATTGGAAAACGACATTCTTTCAGTAGTGATGTATCATTGTCAGACATTGAGAATGAAACCATCAAAGATGGAAGAATGGCAGCAACTACATTATTCGAAACACCCTCTTCATCGTCAATGGGTTCAACAAATTTGGAATCGTCCAGTGTTGATAATATTAAGAAATTGGGGGAACACGTGAAAAATCTTTTGAGTGGACACAATGCATATGATACAAATTATGGTATACGAGTAGAACCTTCAACAAAAAAATTAATCATGGGAAATCTAGAAGTACGCTTTGGTGGTGGCAACATTTCCTTTTGGGATGGGGCAATACAAGTACGTCAATTTCCTGGCAGTTCAGATTTATATAACTTGATATTCCTCAAGGAACCTCCTGCTGTAGATGATGGGAGAATACAACACACTTATGTTGAAATACTGGATCTAACAAAAGCATTGTACAAGAAGAATCAGGTGCAAAATGGAATAAAATATAGAAAATCTAAGAAATATCAAGGGATCATAAGACCGCTATTGAAATCAGTCAATGATATAAGTAGTGGTAAAGGGATGAAACGAATGAAATTGCAGAAAGTGTTTACATCAAAAACACAAAACTATGTATATTGGAATAAGCCTAAAGAATTAGTGGATCGTTTACGATTGCTCATTGGATCGAAAGCGTCTGGACACACAGGTCATGATAATGAGATAATATCGATAATAGAAGAGCTCCGCGAAGAAGGCATTATATATTGATTGATGCAGCTATTGTGAAGCATCAGTATGGCTAGTAATGTCAAACGACAAGTTGTTGATGAGTTACACAAGCCGGCTCGTCGTAACTTCCAGAAGATCTACCGTCGTTAAAGGACTAGGAGATTTATGGCAAATTGATCTCGCTGAATTTCAACCTTATGCCAAAATTAATAAAGCTAATCGTTATATTTTGGTGGTTATCGATTGTTATTCCAAATATCTATGGACAAAGCCAGTCAAGGCAAAGACTGGGATAGCAGTAACTAATGCTATGAAAATGATATTAAAAGACGCCACGTATTCTCCAAAACACATACAAAGCGATCACGGGAAAGAATTTTACAATAGACATTTTTCATCATTGATGGAGCGAAAAAAAATCAAACATTATTCGACATTTAGCACTATGAAGGCAGCCATAGCAGAAGAGGCAATTCGAACGTAAAACCTGGATCTACAAAGAGTTTCAGTAAACGGAAATCACAAATGGTTAGATATCCTTCCAATTATAACGAAAAGAAATATAACAATAAAAGTACATCGTACAATAGGTATGAGACCGATTGATGTGACAGCCACTAAAGCTCAAAATAATTACCAAGAAGTATAAGAGAAAAAAAAATAAAAAAAATCAAGCCAAAATATCAGTGAATGTTATAATGAGAATTTCCAAATTCAAGCAACGCTTTGACAAGGGTTATGAACCCAGATTTCTCCACGGAATTATTTAAAATTGTAAAGTTAACAGGTACATATCCTCCGACTTACATTCTTGAAGATATGGAGAAGAATCCCATTCAAGGTTCCTTTTATGAGCCAGAATTACAGAAAACAAGAAATCCTGATGTATACCTCATCGAAAAGATATTGAAGAGAAAAGAAAATGAAGTTTATATAAAATGGCTTGGTTTTCCAAATGAAAAAAAATTCTTGGATTGATAAAAATGCAATTGTTTAGCATTCAATATTTCTATTTGATTAGAAATAAAAAAAAGTATATAGTAAACTATGTTTTATTATCACTTGAACAAAATTATGAAGTGGGTGCATTCCAACACCACTTCCTCTCGACTTTATCATATAAAAAAATACAATAACATACATCAATGAAACAAATGAGCAGTCTAATCCAGTATCACTTCCCAAATGTTTGTCCAGTTCTTTGCGCCAGTCGTTGTAAATGGTTGTCATTTCATCATATAAATGACTGGCTTTCCGCACATCCATTTCAAGCTTCCTTCGAAGACTGCTATTAGTGTGACGATCTGCCTGTTCTTTTGAGCTTGATGGCATCAGATTGATTGCGCAACTTCACTATTTCTGCCTCCATTGTAGCAATAGTCTCATCAATTTTGCGCCCTTAAACTTCCATCCAGATCCTTATCCTCTTGCTCCAATTTAGTGATGGCATCATTACCATTGATCAAGTCACGCTTCGCTTTCTTTCTTTGACCATTACATTTGCAATGACGTCAACGAAGCTAGGAATCTTTGGTTTTCGATGACGCACTTTTTTGATTTTCCTTTGGCCTTGGATGATGTGCACGCCACTGGAGTCGTTCAGAAAGACTTCGATGTTGTGGGAAGATCAATGGGAGCTCTCCTCTTCCGCTTGGTTGGTCCGACAACGAACATCTTCTAGAATGTGGATCACAGGTGGAGAGATGGGCGGCAATAATTGGGAAAATGATATATCTGCTGAAATATCTGCTAATTGACTTCGAGGCACCTCCGTTGCATCCATCAAAATATATTGGTCCATATTGAAGTCCCAAATCTACGTCTTTCGATACTGCTCCATCACCACAATCAGCAAAGTAATTTAGCCAAAATGCTGCTGTCATCGGAATTCATGACAATTAATTCGTAAATGGAACTTGTAGTGACGAAAACAACTGATTTTTGCACACAAAACTTGAGTTAAGAATTGAAGAAAACAATTGATGTTGATGTAGAAACTCTGCACTTTATATATATAAATTCATCTCCCTCTCTCATTCGCGCATTGCCTCGTAAATCTGATTCTTCTGCAGTCTTCGCCTCCATCTGATTCTTATGAATTTGAAAGTTACATGTGTAGCTGACTCTAAAAACCAAGGTTATCAGTGGATATGTCTCTTGTTGATATAGTTGTAATATTCCCATTCGTACTTTGTAGAGCTGAATGATCAACACAGTGAACAATATGAAGAGGGTGACTTTTAATGAAAATATAGACACCATTCACTATATAGTAATGGAATTTTGCTCACAGACATGCAAGAAATGTGTATTGGGAATATGTAGCAATTGATCAGAATGAGATTCCAGAGGAGAATACGTGAATCTGCAAACATAATTGATCAAATATTGGAAGTTACACATAGACAAAATATAAAAGTCAAAGATTTTGCGATTGAATAATGCTTGGAATGATAGACGGATGATCATTATGATATAATGGGATTAAAAAAATTGTAATGAAATATTGATATTGCCCCAGCTGCGAATATCACGTGCACATCAATCACATAATGATATGTACCACTTTATCCATTTCATCACAAATAAAAAAACATTATTAATTGCTTCATCATTACCGCCTAATTGTTTCCTACTTCTTCTCCCATCTCACCGTTTCGTCGTTCACAAGTACTTAGTCACAATACTATAATGGGAAACCCCAAATTAATTTCTAGTATTTTATATGTATCATTGCTAATAAACTCATATACGTTATCATGTTTCATTAAAAGTGTTCACTATACCAATGTACATAATCAAAGATTTATCAGCATTATAAAACATATAATTCTTCCGTTGTAATGTGAATGAAGCATTATTAACAAAAACACAAGCATAGAACGTTGAAAAGCTAATTTCGGACATTTTAAAGCTCATATTATATTAGATTATGGCATATGGATTATACATGTATATAGTGTCCGAAAAAACATGGCAAGTTTTCTTCTTTTAATGGGCTGTACCCAAGGACAATTTACACAATGGCGGAAGTTACAAACATTACAAAATATTTTCTAGAACACTTAATTACAACACAATTCTGTTGCAACTTCCATTAGAGAGATGTCGCAGGCATTCACTTTTGCAGAAGTGACAAACCAGTTGCCTAATAATACATATCCAAAATTGTACTTTATGGGCCGAATAAAAATTTTATAATGTCAGGGGTTCGTGGTCGGCGTGTAAACGCTTAGGACTCCCTGAGTTGAATTTACTAAATATCCCATATCCGCGGAAGAGATGGGTGGGTGTCAGAGAAATGGGATATTTATTAAGTTCCAAATCGGGACAAATTCGGTCGTGCTCCAATTATTTTAATCACATTAATCACGTAGAAATAGCCAATCTAGCAAAATTGACAGTTTTATTGGAGAACCGAGGAAATTTTTGCATTTCTTGGACAAGTTCCATTAATAAATCGAGTTGATTATTTTATTAACAAAGATGGTGCTCCACCACACAACCTGAGGGCAGTTACGGAATATCTGCATGAAACATAGGCAATTGAAAACTGGATTGGAAATATGAGTCCAGTTAGGTGGCCGGCGAGGTAAAATGGGGATGATTTCAATTTATACCTTATTTTTTCCCCTTTTAAAAAAACTTTTCAGGTCACCCGACCTTACGCCTCTAGATTTTTTTTATGGGGATCTATTAAAAACGAGGTTTATGATGTACCTCCAGCCACACGACAATGAATTAGAGGGACAAAGTAAGGGCAGCTATTCATAGAATTACACCAAGACAGTTGAGAAACGTTTGTAAGAGCAACAATAAGAAAAGTTCGCCTTTGTCAGCAACAAGATGGGGGTCACTTTGAACATCTGGAACCCTAAAGATATGTAAATAGTTAGTTTCAATATAATTATTTCATTTTCAACAGGTGCTTCATTTTAGAAAAGTTCTAACGTTATGGTATTTTCAGTTTTTTATCGAAAGTTTTCTTACAACCTAAATAGAGTGCGGTATCAAATTAATCGTAATAAAATATATTTATTTTTTTCTAACCCGACGAGCCACCATGTTGCCATTTGAAAAAAATAGTAATAACAATTTTAAAATCAAACGTCACGTAGCTGAAACATTTTAGGACTGAAATTAGTTATTCGAACGTATCCATAACCTTCTAAAATAAAAATTTATTCCGAAAAAAAAAAACAGTTACAAGCAGTAACAAATGATACATGGTTGTATTCTAAATGTCATATGGAGACAAAAAACTGAAAATATACCAGGTGTCCCATTTAAAAAATCGAAAGTTTATGTCACTTCCGGTGAATCGGAATTTGCATGAAGTTGAGTTACTTGTCAAAAATGCAGTTTAATGCATTAAACATATCCTCTATATTTCATTCCATTATCTCCGAAACAAAAAAAAAGTTATAGGGCGAGCCACCTTCCGTGGACACCGGTATATTATGATACAAGTATAAAGGAGCCTTAAAGCACGCGCAACGAGTTTGAGGGCACGACGCGGACCGGAGTGCCTCAACGTTCAATTGCTTTAAAGGCACTTATACACGTGTATCATACGCTATTTTTATTATACCTGCATCATAACTTCAATAACATTGCTGGAAATGAATTTTAGATCAGGATAATGTTCATATATTTTAATAAGTCTAAACAGTTTTGTAGTGGACATCAGGGGCGCTCCCAAACCATGCGGCCGCCTGTGAGAAAAAAAATAATTTTACACTCCTTACCCTTTTTAGTAAAATTTATACATGTGGGTACACATTAATATAATTAAAATTTGTGCTAATACCTATATTTAATTTTGATACTGATACATCAGATGGAGAGGTTACACACAAACTTGAGAATAATCGCTATTACTTATCTAATTTTGAAATGAAAAATGTGTTAATTTATATACCGTACTAGCAGACCCGGCCACGCTTTGCTGTGGTTTTTTCTTTATCCCGTTATCCTGTCATCCCATTATCCCGTTTTTTTGTTATCCCGTTATCCCATTTTCCTGTTATCCCGTTTTTCTTCATCCGTTATCCCTTATCCTGTCATCCCGTTATCCCATTTTGCATTTTCCCGTTATCCCGTTTCCTTAACCTGTCATCCGTTTTTCGTTATCCCGTTTTCCTATTATCCCGTTTTTTATTTATCCCGTTATTCCCTCATTCTGTCATCCCGTTTTTTCGTTATCCCGTTATCCCGTTTTTTCGTTATCCCGTTATCCCGTTTTTTCTTTATCCCCTTATCCCGTTCTCAATTTATCGTACTACAATTATTATATTCGATTGCCATCTTGCAACCCTATTGCGAATCTGTGGATAAAATAAAAAAACATAAAAATCGCGATGGAAAAATAAGGGTTGATCGTAGAAGGGTGAAAATTTAGGGTTGTGTGTATTTTTGAATGCTGTATCATAAAAAAATGAAAAAAAATTACTAAAAAAATAAAATAAAAAATCAAGGGGTGGACCACCCTTAACATTTAGGGAGATGAAAAATAGCCTATGTCTCAAGTACGAAAAAATTACACATACATGCCAATTTTCATCGAAATCGGTTGACTTGGTGAAGAGTTCACTGGGAACAAACATCAGGACACTGGATTTATATATATTAAGATAATGTATAATCTATATCATTATCATTTGATGTTTGCAAATAAAAGAAATGAGTATTTCCGAAAGCACAAATAAAAAAATTGTACTGATTTTAATCAGCATGATACCTGACTACTCATCCCTCTAACATTTAGAAGATCTTGACATAAGGATTAACGGAGAATGTAAAAAAAGCAAAGCAATAACAAAACTGACAAAACAATAAAAATGTTACATAACAGAAAAAAAGAACAAAATAACTTATTGAAAGCACTCTTTTCTTGCCTTTTTTTCGGCAAAATCTTTAATCAACTCGTCTAAAGGAATACAATACATAAGGTCACTTTCTATGGACATAATTGCCAAATTACAGAATCTCTCTTGTGCCATAGTTAATCGTAATAAAGTTTTTATTAATTTTAATTTTAAAAATGACCTTTTTTCCGATGCTACAGATACTGGTAGCGTTAAAAAATTCGTATTGCCACTGCAGTATTTGGAAATGTTGATGTTAAATTGTTCTCTAAAATGTATTGAAGAATTAACTGAGGATCTAACTCATTTTGCTCTGGTAAGTGGCATTTTTAACAAATAATTTCATCAAATAAGTCATTTGCATCAATATCGTTCTTTTCGTGCTTCATCTTTCAAATGAAATGATAAAT